>MU160020.1:47631-111759 GCA_015888305.1 Antheraea pernyi
AGTAACAGTGCTTGCATTGTTGCGTTTCATTCTGTCAGTGAGAGCGCCGGAGGTCCACCTCCCCTCCCCTTCCCCCTTTCCCTTACTCCCCCTCCCCCCAAGACAGGTTGGCAACGCACTTGCTACTCCGCTGGTGTTGTAAATGTCTATGGACGGTGGTGATCACTTAACAACAGGTGACCCACCTGTCCGTTTGCCTCCTATGATATAAAAAAAAGTATGAAGAATCATAACAAATTTTTAACCAAAACCGAATGCACCATTTTCAAAATTTTAATTTCCAAATTCCAGTTGCAGTGCTTAAAGTAAATTACATCAATATTAAGTTGTAAAAGTTTGTTAAATTATCTATAGAATGTTACGTATATTTAATAATTAGTTTGGACACTCAGATTTTGGAATACAAGCGTTTGATGCATTCCTTACATAACCATCGATACACGCACATATGTAACTACAATCAAGAGTGCATATAACTGGTACTACAATATTTTCGCAGGTAAGTGGGCAATCTTTGTTAGCACATGTAATCTCCTCATTTGGGCCGCACTCTGTCGGATAACCTGAAACAACAATGTTACATTTTTAGTTAAAGCAGCCAAACATCATCTCAATTGGATTGATAAAAGTTATTTAGGAAATCTATACTAATATTATAAAGCTGAAGAGTTTGTTTGCTGGAATGCGCTAATCTCAGGAACTACTGGTCTCATTTGAACAATTATTTCAGTGTCAGATAGCTCATTTATCGAGGAAGCTATATATCACGCTAAGATCAATAGGACCGGAATACCAATGAAGAATGTTTCAAAATCGGGCTTGTTTTATTTCCTTTTGAAGTCTGCGTGTTATAATAGCTTATTTTGACGGTTACACCGTCAATCCGCCCGTATCTAAGCGATTATATGTCTATTTCTTTTTTACCCACCAACACTGAGAATATACCATCTTACTTCCCCATCTTATCTAAGACAGTATGGCGTTACAGTGCTACTTTATGTATGTGTGCGTTACCGTGCCATTTGATTTGTTAAAATATCATGTAGGTAACGTATCGACACCTTTTTAGTTACAATATTATTGGCGTGTAACGTTATTAGCCTAAAGTAAATAGTCCACGCGGGCGAAGTCGCTTTCTTATATTTCATCAATCAAATGACTATTTACGCCGTTATAAAAAATATCAATATTTTTCTGAAACCGATTTGGTCAAGGGTATTATGGGTGTTAGGCACCTGGTGTCGAAAATTCTAGGTGTAAACCGTAAACCAGATTCTACTTCTTGCAAAAATGGTTAAAAAATTATCAATGTTAATAAATTTTTACTCTTGTCTATTGAACTTGGCACTCATTTAGATCTTCCTACTTTTGTTGTTGAAGTCAATGACCAAGGCATATATCACAATATTGGACTTGTCTCTCATTTTACATTTATATTTTTGATGGGATTTGTTACTCAAAAAAACAATAAAAAAAAAAAAAAAAATTTTACTGAAGAGTTTTTGCCAGGATCTTATGCCCGGTTCCTATATCCAACTAGTCGTTAATAGACACCAGTAACTATTCGTTTTCTGAATTATCGTTACGAGTCGTTAAAGATGTTCCTATAACTTTTGACGCCTACCTCCTGCGACGAACGGTTATCGGTTATTCCTTCACGTTAACTACGATTTGTTTTTTTACACACAATTTTATTTTTTAATATGAAATATAAATAAGAATAAATTTGTATATTAAATTAAAAATAGATAGTTTTACGTGGATAGGTATATCCCTTTTTGCTAGGAACACTTGGTTTACGCCTCGTCCGAATTTCTGCAGTTAGGAAACAAAACGAATCGTTTTGTGTATTAATCTCTCATGTAGTTAGTGGTTTTTATATTTTATTCGTAATCTTGCGTTATATGATTCTATATTTTGTACTATTGGTGGCATTTTACGTAATATTTTTCGGTTATTTTGCACAAGTGTAGTGCATAAATAGTACCACTCCTATTGGTCTTAGCGTGATATCCTATATCCTTTCTCGATAAATGAGCTATCTAATATTGAAAGGATTTTTCAAATCGGACCAGTAGTTTCTTAGCGCGTTCAAGCAAACAAACTTTTCAACTTTATAATATTAGATATTAAAATTCATAGTAATTTCGACGTGCATAATTAAACGCAACAAGAACTCACCAACAGCCAATGTAATGGCCAGTATGAAAAATATAACAAAAGTAAATTTCCCGTCCATTTTAGATGTTGAAGCTTCGAACTGTGATATGAGAATAAACTAATATATGTATTACGAATTATTTCATACGTAATGATTATTTAAACAGCTTTGTTTCCTTCAAATATTAAATTATTAACAGCCGTTTGCGATTTCTTTTATATTTGTACACTAGCCGTACCCGCAGATCCACACGCGTTTTTTTAAATTATATTAAAGAGATATACAATTGTGAGACCATGTACAATTATATAAATGCTCTTTAAAAACAATTGTAAGTACGACACGCACGCCACTTGCAGTAACATGTAACGTATGCATTAGATACATAAATAGTAACAGTGTCGAATGTGGCTTATCATCAGCAAGGTATAACTACCTCAGTGCTCACTTACACTGTATAAGGAACTAATGAAAAAGTGATTTAAAGATAGATAATGATACAATATGTCCATATAGTCAATAAGTTTATGGTCTAATATGGTATTAGAAATATCCCTTCTATCTTTAAAATTACTCTTAATAATTATACTGTTGAATTGTAAACATTGAATGAGCTGACGTCTTGAAATCTTCTTCTTACATAAATATAAATCAAAATATAAACCTTTATATCTGTCTAAGCAGTTTTTAATATTTGACAATTTAAATAGTGTTCGTTGAACTCGATACAATATTCTTATATGTTACTATGGTTATTAAGTTATGTAGACGAAAGCTCGGTAAATATAATTAAAATGACCACTAAGAAGACCAAAAAAACAATTTAATTCAGAAAACATACATACAGATATATGAATTTCAATTATATTTATTCTTAGAGTACAGTACAACGCACATCTTAGGCACATGTTTAGAGTGAAAAACATATTTTTGCTAAATTTCATGCGGATGAAGTCGCGGGTAACATCTAATCTAAAATAGAATAACCTAAATTACTTCTTATACGGTCAGCTATCTGCCAGTGAAAGTCCCGTGAAAATTGGTCAAACGGACTGGTAAATTGGTAAAACGGATTGGTAAAATAGACTAAACTATTTTTTATAATGTCCACTATCTATCGGTGAAAATTCCGTAAAAATCAGTCGAACCGTTTTAGACATAGAACTGTGGGCGAAACCACAGTCAACAGCTAGAATAAATTAAAGTTGCCTAAATTACTTTTTATATTGTCAGCTATCTGACAGTAAAAGTTTCGTGAAGATTAGTCCAATCAATTTGGAGAGAGCAGAGCGGGCGAAGCCACAATTAACACTAGTATAAATTAAAATTACTCAAACTTACTTTTTATAAGGTTAGCTATCTGCCAGTGTAAGTCCCGTTGAAATCGGTTCAATCGTTTTAGAGATTGCACTGCAGACAAAGCCGCGGTTAACAGCTAGTCTAAATTAGAGTAGCCTAAGTAACCCGCTGTAATTTTACCTGCACCCCAGTGAAATTTCCGACAATATCGCTCAAGTCGTTTCGGAGATTAGCCGGAACAAACAGACGGATAGACAGACAGACAGACCGACAAAATTTTTAAAAATTGAATTTTGTTTATCAGAATCGTGTATACTTTCATACCCAATCAGTATTTCTTTTTATTTTGATATTACATACAGACACTTCATTTCTATTAGATGTATAGATATCGATTTATAAAAGACTTTTTGCTCGCGGTTTCGGGCGCGTTTTATTTGACTCATCCCGCTGGAACAGTGTTGTACTTCTACAATGATATTGTAAGTAAAAAGCTATGGATATGTTACCTACATGATATCTTGACAAAACAAACGGCACGATAACGCACACATACGTAAAGTAATATTGTAACGCCACACTGTCTTAGATAAAACGTGGGGGTAAGGTGTCATATTTTCAATATCGCTTGTAGTCGTTAAAGGCTTCAGTTCTGAAAGTTACAATACTTTGTTTGGTGTTCCTCAAGGATCCCATCTGGGCCATGGCTTTTCAATGTTTTCGTTAACGACATGGTTGATTCCTTGACCTCATCTGATACGACAAAACTCAACCTCTGAGCGCAAACTTTATGTTTCTAGCTATTATCAATATTAAAATGCTTTTATCACGAAATAGCTCTCACCTGGTCCTTAAGATATGAAATGTTTAGCTCACACTATGACACTATGCCTTTAAGTGTAAACTCGATGTTTCTAACTATTATCCATACTAAGATTCAGTTATTATAAATACTGTCTTCACCAAACTATAAAGAATTGAAACCTTGTTCCTACACTGGGAGACTGAACATCTACGCATGAACTTTATGTTTCTAGCTATTATCTAGACTATGATCCAGTTACCACAATATTCCTCATGAGAATGTTGAAAAATGATACCTTGATCGAGCATTAAGGGGCCTAAACATTTGAGCATAAATTCGATGTTTCTGTCTATCACGTATACATATTTAGTTACACTCTCCTTAGCCTAATATGCCTTGAGCCTATATAGCCTAGAGAAACTATAATTTATTTTGTTACTGTGGAATCCAATATAACAAAAAGTAGAACATTAATAATAATTAAATATATATTTTTTTTTAAATATCAAAGTCGTTTCAAGTGCGCTATAATTCCCCGGCTTATTAATTGTCGTGTCTGTGTACGTGAGCTATGTGCGTCTAGTAGGGCTCGATAAGTCGATGCCAAAATTGAACCGCAAAAAATTGAGAGTGCAACCTTAATTTTTGAATACAGCACCGAAGACCCGCCGCCAACTCCCAAACGAACCCGAGTGTGTGTGACGTCATAATGTTATTTTTCACCCATTGTAGCAAACAGACATAAGTGCAATGTTTCGACTTTTGATCTATTAAATTCTATTATCATTGTTAAATACTCAAAAATATATCGAAAATGTCCAACCTCAAAACTTTTCGCTCTTGTTTTGCACCATTATGTACAATATATAAAATGTTTTTTTCCACAGGATGAAAAACGTCGAAAGAAATGTTTGAAGCAATGCACCGAGATTATCTCAAACAAAATCGATTTTTTTGTTGTTGTGAAGGTCATTTCGATATATGATATTCTTTCATAATAATATTCTTATTAATTATTATTTATCTAAGTGTACAAATCGAATAAGTAGAGTTAAATAATCAATTTTTTTAACTAGGCTCCAAATCATAACCTTTAGAATCGTAGCATTAACACATTTTCTATGGATATTTTAAAGCGATTAAATAATAAATCCATGTATTTTTTCAAATGATTATAGATACTTCACCACACAAAGCTAACAAATCGTTTTTTTATGTAGTAAATTGGAGATATTTTTCTAAAGTTAAGCATAATTTTTACTGAATCAGACACTTCTTCTAGAAAGGACATATGACCTTTTTTTTTTTAAGCAGGGGAAATCCTACATAGGATACACCTCCCACTGTCGGGGGACAGTGAGAGGGTTATGCCGGACTCCTACCGGCTAAAACCCCTGGGCCGCTGGGTGCGCAAGTTGACCAGAGTTGCGGGTGCGCGACAAGCATACTTCCACTAACCCTGGTCACGCACTTGGATCTACCTGAAGATGTTAATGCGGGGACCCTCACCTCCGGGAGATTTGTTTCTCCCTTACTTCATTCAGAAGCAGCGGCGAACCGTGCTTCTCCATCACGGGACCACCAATACACGGCAACAAGCGCCCCCGCGCCTGCTGCCTGGAGGCTTATTAGGGAGGCATACGGTGAAAGAGTCCTCCACCACGCCTCCTTCCTCGACCGACTCTCCCACGGAAAGGACATATGACCTGAGCCAACTATAATTGCAAAGCTGGATCCTCAAGACAGGAAAAGTAGATATGGCATTACAGTCCGATTCCCAGATTTTTATCGACCGTAGTCACGGTCTAGCCAGGGGGAATATGTAGCATAATATGCCACAGATTGGACCAACACCTTTCAATCATAATAAATCGCTGCCTCCTATGTCCACCGGCTATTTTACCGCCCCCGGCGCGGCAATCAATCGAACGAGCGGCGTACGCGCACCCTCGTACTGGAGTTAATATTTTTATGAAGATTAAAACTTGGATTTTTGGCACGTCCGCATTTTAATGTGGGTTGTGTACACCACGCGGCTCACAGCTGTAAATGCTATACTATTATGGAATAGCTTTAACATTATCACGTCACAACTATCAATCAATTCACAGTCGCATTCACAGTCACGTGATTTTGTTAAAATTGTATAAATTTTTAATTGTTTATAATTAATTTAAACAAATATTTTAAAGTTTGTCTGTCTGTCTGTCTGTCTGTTTGATCCGGGTAATCTTCGAAACGGCTGAACCGATTTAGACGGGAATTTCACTGGCAGATAGAAAAAATTAAACTAGATTTAAATTAGACTATGTGTTAACCGCGGCTTCGTCTGCCATGCTATCTTCAAAACGGTTGGACCGATTTCCACGGCACTTTCACTGACAGACAGCCGACCTTATAAAAAGTAATTTAATTATTTTTAATTTAGACTAGATGTTAACAGTGGCTTCGCTTGCAGTGCTATCTACGAAACGAAAAGAATCCACGTCAAATCCGAGAAACAAGCCAGGTCAAATGAGAAAACTAGTCCGAAATCCGTAAACAAGCCAAAGTCAAGAAAGAGAATCAAGAACCTTCTTCGACCTATCTGAGCTAGCCTAAGCTAAGCTAACTATTCATACATATATGAGTTGTTGAAATATATATGTGTACCTGATTAGCTAAGAACCTGCCACCATCTATCTGTGACCTTATCCGAGCTTGAGGGAATACTGTTATTGAAACACCAGTAATAGATAGATAAGAAGACACGATATATCTCAGATAGCTACTTACATTTAACTAGAGTTAGATTATTGAGACCGGCCGTTAGTAAAATTAACATTTTTCTTTCATAAATATGACAGGCAGGTAGTTGTAAGCCTATGCTCTATGATTTTTATTGGAATAGTTAAATTTTTGCTTTGAGGAAATAGACACAAATAAGAAGTATGACCAAAGGTTTAGTCCGAATGAAAATGTTACAGTCTCATAGGTATTTACTGTTGTCTTACTGTCTTTTGTATTTTTGTATAGTCACAAAATCTTAATTATAACAATGGCAATGTATATTAAATATAATGTAAATCTTAATAATAATATTTTAAGTTATTGTTTCGTTAGTTCCTTATACAGTGTAAGTGAGAACTGAGGTAGTTATATGGTGGGTTAAGGTTCCAAATGTGTTGCTGATGACAAACCTTATTTGGCACGCTTTTTGTATTTATATATCTACTGTACACGTTACATTGTCTTTAGACAGATTGTCTGTAGACAAATTGTCTTTAAAGAGCGTTTCTGTAATTGTACATGATCTCACAATTTTATAATTATTTACTACGATTTTTAAAAAAACGCGTGCGTAGCTGCAGGGACAGCTAGTAATAAATATAATTAATAAAAAAAGTTTTGAAATAAAACAAAACCATTTTTAATGGAATTTTACGTGTATTTATTGATTACTTTGGACACTCAGATTTTCGATTACAAACGTTTGATGCATTCCTTACATAATTATTGATACAGGACCATATAAAATTACATTCACGAAGGCATACAAATGGCACTACAATATTTTCGCAGGTAACTGGGCAACCTTTGTTAGCGCATGTAATCTCCTCATTTGGGCCGCACTCTAACGGATAACCTGAAACAACAATATTTAGGAAATCTATACTTAATATTATAAAACTTGAAGAGTTTGTTTGCTTCAACGCGCTATTCTCAGGATCTACTGGTCCGATTAGTAAAACTCTTTCCGTTTTAGACAGTTAACGAGGAAGGCTATATATCGCCTACGCTATAACCAATAGGAGCGGAGCGCCAATGAGGAATGTTTCAAAATCTTTTTTTCCTCTTTTGAGAGTTTCTGCTGTCTGCGTTAGTCAAAAGCGAACGAAGTCGCGGGAAGAAGCTAGTTTTCTTATATTTCATCAATCAAATGAATCGGTAATTTTTACGCTGTTATAACAAATATCAATATTTTTATGAAAATGTTGTGGTCTAGATTATTATGGCTGCTGGCACGTATATCGAAAATTCTAGTAGCTATAAACCAGACTCTATTTCGTGCACAGAAGGTTAATTAATTGCAATGTTTGAAATTTTAAATTTTTCACTCATGTCCATTCAACATAATTTTTTATTAGAAAAAGAACACGGAAACAAAGATTTTAAGCTAAGATATATGGCGTGTAATCGATACCACTTTATAACGGCGACTTAATTAATTTGGGTTCATCCGACGCTGCGGCAATTTAACCCTAGATCACTAACTGCCGGTTTCAATAACGTATCTATCTATAACTGACAGTTAAAACAACTACCTCAGCTAACTATTGGCTCGTTCCTGCGTTTCAATAAACACAGATAGATAAAAAATTCTATCTTTCCTTATAAACTACCTGCCGGAGGGTCTATCCGTTACCCTAGTTATATAAGTTCATAGAAAAAAAAAGTAAAGCGTTTCAATAGCATTTTTACGGTTAACTTTCCTTTGTTCACACTATCCTTTGTTTGATCTTTGTCTATCGCCCGATTTTGAAGGATAATGCGTTATTGTAGGATTCTTAAATAATATATTTTAATAAAAAACCATGGATTTGATTTGTGATATTAATGATATTGATTTATATGAAGCCGGTGTATTTAATTAAGACTCAGATGATTGGACACTCACCCGCTTCTTCGTAATACGTTTTGCACTCATGGTTCACTGGAGACCCTAAGGTCATCCAGCAAGCCAAGAGGCAAGAGAGCCAAGTCCAGTCAACGTGCCAGGTAGTCAGAAGGCAAGAGAACACCGAAAAACGAAGCCAAGTCAATACAAGAAAAGAATCCACGTCAAATCCGAGAAACAAGCCAGGTCAAATGAGAAAACTAGTCCGAAATCCGTAAACAAGCCAAAGTCAAGAAAGAGAATCAAGAACCTTCTTCGACCTATCTGAGCTAGCCTAAGCTAAGCTAACTATTCATACATATATGAGTTGTTGAAATATATATGTGTACCTGATTAGCTAAGAACCTGCCCCTATCTATCTGTGACCTTATCCGAGCTTGAGGGAATACTGTTATTGAAACACCAGTAATAGATAGATAAGAAGACACGATATATCTCAGATAGCTACTTACATTTAACTAGAGTTAGATTATTGAGACCGGCCGTTAGGCTATTTTACAACGCTTATTTTTTTTATATCGTAGGAGGCAAACAAACAGGTGGGTCACGTGATGTTAAGTGATCACCACCGTCCATGGACACTAACAACACCAGAGGAGTCGCAAGTGCGTTGCCACCCTTTGGGAGAAGGGAATAGGGGAGAGAGAGGGAGAGGAGAAGATGGGAGGGGAGGTGGGCCTCCGGTGCTCTCACTGACCTAACGAAACGCAACAACTTGCAAGCACTGTTACTTCACGTCAGTTTTCTATGAGAGGGTGGTACTACCCCGGGCGAGCCGACCCATTCATGCTGAAATTGGATTTATATTAAGATTTTTTTTTTATTTATTTAAGATTAAATTGAATAAAACTGTTTTCAATATATGGAAAGGAACCTAAAGCTACGAATATCTCGTGATTTTCTTTGACTTTCGTTCTGCAAAGTTTACAGCAGTATGTTACCATTATATGCCACAAGTATTCAACATAACAAAGTGTATGAATCACGAATAAAATCACGAGATCTTAGTGTAGTATATGTTATGTAGCCTTCCTCGATAAATGAGCTCTCCAACACTGAAAGAATTTTTCAAACCGTACCAGTAGTTCCGGATATTACCTCGTTCAAGAAAACAAACTTTTTAGCTTTATAATATTTGTATAGATTTTAAAATTGATAGTAATTTAGAGGTACTTAATTAAACGTAACAAGAACTCACCAACAGCTAATGTGATAACCACTATGAAAAATATAACAAAAGTAAATTTCCCGTCCATTTTATAAGTTGAAGTTTCGAGTTGTGATATGAGAATAAAGTAATATAAGTGGTGCTTACGAATTATTTAATAAGTAATGTTTATTTAAACAGGTTTTTTAAATATATATTTGTGTCCTTCAAATATTAAATTATTAGCAGCCGCTTGCGACTTCGGTTTTTTGTATCTTTATAAATGACTAGCATTTTCCCGCGGTTTCGCTCGCGTTAGATTTGACCTATCCCGCGGGAACAATAGCTATGTGAACATGGCACCCCACTATACAAATATATATTATGAAGATACCATTCGATAGTGCTTGTATGAAAATTTTTAATTTTATGATGATCAGTAATTAAAGCGTGAAAGAGTATTTAGTGTTCAGTGTGTTTTTATGTCTTCTCGTGTTCCTGATGTGTGTAGGGTGTAGAAAATAATACTCCAAAATATACGCTAATAATCAGGATTTATTACTTTGGAAAAGTAGACATGGGTTAGCGACGGAGGCTCTACAACGACTGACTCGAGTGGGGGCTGTGGCCAACTACGTGGTACTTTTATATATAGAATGAAAAGATATACGAAAATATATAAATTCATTTATATGATATTATTTACTATACATTAATATAATTTAAACACTTGTTCAAACATAGGGTTTGGTAAGCGATTACGTGTTGCTTATGAATTCATTGTCTTTGGTGATAAATTTTCTTTGAGGAATTTCAATACGCAAAAACCAATATACGGGACATTGCATACAATTATTATTTATTACTAGCTGTGCCCGCGGCTCCGTCCGCGTGGAACCTAATGTAAAAAAACGGTGACTAATAAAATCATCTGAACGTATTAAAGTACTTTTGATAAAATAAACCGATTTCAATGAAACCAAAACTCGAGGATATGCTCTGCGATTTTGCTGGAGAGCTTTTATCGTGAACACAGAACTTTAGCCATGATGCGTGTTCAAAAAAACATACAGAAAGACAGACAGACATTTTCAAAAATGATTGAAATGTATTCAAATTGCATTCAAAGACACCCGCAATATTTTTTTCACAAAAATCTAATGAGTACCTACAGACACATTATACATAAGTAAAATATGTATGAAAGATTGTATTTATGTAGAAAGGTTGTATTTATCAGACAACAAGGGTCCACAAAAAAAAAGAAATTATATACTAATACATAACTAGGTATTAAGTTTATATGAAACTAGCCGACCCGTGCCCACTTCGTTGGGCGGGAATAGGCATTATTAGGCTACAACTTTTCTCTAGAAATCAATCATATATGTATATCTCATAATTAAGGCAGCGTTCATAAGAAACGTTTTCATTCGACCATTTTTCTCCGACTCCCCAGATATTACCCCCTACAACCTCACAAACTTTATCTCTTTATAATATTAGATTATAGATAATATAATCAGTTAATAGCTTCTGCCCGCGACTTCGTACGCGTGGAATAGTTATTTTGGGCTAAGACGCAGCGGAAGCTCTCAAAAGGAAAAAATACCCCGTTTATAAAATATTTTTCATTGTTGCTCCGCTCCTATTGGTCTTAGCGTGATGATATGTAGCCTATGACACTCACAAATAACGTGGCTTTATATTGGTAAAAATATTTTCAAAATTAGTGTAGTAGTTCCTGAGATTACCCCCTACAACTTCACAAACTCACAAAGTCTATCTCTTTATAATACTAGTATATAGATGATAGCCCCTGCACGCGACTTCGTCCGCGTAGTAATAGTTACTACTCTGGGCTAACAATGAAACACAGCAGAAGCTCTCAAAAAGAAAAAAACATCCCGATTTTGAAACATTTTTCATCTGTGCTCCGCTCCTATAGGCCGTAGCGTGATGATATATAGCCTATAACCATTCTCGATGAATGAGCTATATAACACTGAAAAAATTATTCAAATCGGACTAGTAGTTCCTGAGATTACCCCTTACAACGTCACAAACTCACAAACCCACAAACTGTACCTCTTTATAATATTAGTATAGATACAAAATTAAGTATATTAATATGTATTTTAACACAAAGTTGTATAAATATGAAATAATATGAACATCACAGTAATATACAACAACCGATATCCAGTGCTTCATGAAAGGTCTGTTGTTCTTATTATCTTCTCAGGACTATGGCCAAGTCTATCCAGGGTGGATACTATTCTTTTACGGATGATAGCATAAAATCATCAACCCTAGCATATGTAAACATCCCAGTAGCGCTATAGAGTCGCGGTAGTGCCAACAATATTCTAAAAACATTATTATTATAATGCGTTCATAGTCCTTTTGTTAAGCTGACCCATAGGCTGCTCGTATAAAAATATTGGCAAAATGCTTTGAGTAGCTGTTCGTCATTAAAACGAAGAAATATATTAATGTATTCTCTCTAACTGCGCCCGCGACTTCTTCCGCTTCTCTGGGCTAAGACTAACACGCAGCGGAAGCTCTGAAAAGAAATAAAACATTTTGACACTCTCTTCATCGGTGCTCCGCTCCTATCGGTCTTAGCGTGATAATATAGCTTGTAGCCTTTCTCCATAAATGAGTTATTTAACACTCAAAGAAATTTTTAAATCGGACCAGTAGTTCTTGAAATTAGCGCGTTCAACCAAACAAACAAACCAGCTTTATAATATTAGTATAGATTAGCATGTCTTATTCAAAATGGCAGTACCTAATTTACGAACAGGTGCATTCGTTTTTAAAAAAGTTTGAAGCATTTTACAAACAGTCGTATTGAATTACTGTATTATCACTTAATAGCTGGGACCTAATTTATATATTCGTTCTATCTATAAACATTTTAAAAGTTCAATAGCATTAAATTATTATTCAAAACGTAACAAACGAACTCTGTAAAAAACAACCAAACAATTGTCTTCCTTTTGTTTGGCTAGTGCTTGGTATTGTCTTATCTAGACATTTTCTATCACTTATACAAGCAAAGCTATTTACGATCGGTAAACTTTTATATTTATAACATTAGCTATTATTATTTGCTTTTACAAATTCCACATTTAAATATAACACAAGGAAAATATATTTTTTTAAATTACAACCTTCTTACTCCTTTTTTTTTTTCTCGAACTGACTACGTTATTGACCCGGCAGGGTCTTCACAGCTTCACCGGACTACCGGACCGGACGACTTCTTACTCGGTAACGCATAAACGTATTGTTAAGAGCAGGACACAACTTTCGAAGGAAACTAGTGAAAAGAGAAATCCCTTAAATATTGAGAGTTGATAATTTGACACATTTTTTCGCCTTTTTGAACAGTATTTTCATTGTGAGTAATGAATAAAAAATTGTCGTTTTTTCGTTTGCTTACGATGTTACCGTCACTATGAATTCCGAAAAAATATTTGCTACAATTCGCATAAAGTACTAAATAATATCTAACAAAGTTCAAAAATAAAGGAAAAAATATAAATATGGAAGGTCCCCATATATGTGCCTACCGGTGTGTGTGTACCGCTATACATATGTGGGGTTGATCTGTGTTATAATGGCCAGTCTGAATTTCGTATCAGGGGCTCAAACCGCGAATTACAGGGGCGACGGTGTCCACATACACGGTGGGCCGGGTGCCGGGTGCCGCCGACCATATATGGGGGTCGTGCGGGCGATGGCCGTCTACGGGGCCCCGGTGTGGGCCGATGCCCAAGGTGCCGCTTTGAACACATATTATCACCGCTAAAGTACTGCGTTTACGATAAAACCTCAGTAACATTTAGTCTTGGTTTCATTACAATGGGTTCACTCTATCAAAAGTTATTGTAATTTTAATTAAAGAGCAGACTAGCTGCCTTGCGCATCTTCGTCTTGGATTTTTGGTGTTGCGGACTTTCTTGTAAAAGTAATGAATATTTTTGCTATAGATTTTATTTCAAACCGTTCAAGCAGCGCTGCCGTGCTATTATAAATATTTTGTCGATTTCAATTACATTTTTTGTGATTTGTGATTAATTATTGAAAATATATGTCATATTGGGAACATTCAGCAGTCGAAATTAACTCATAAATAGTAACTGATACTTTTATTACATAACATCGATCTTACAAAGATTCGAAAAACATCATCCATTTTATCACAGATGTTGCGAAATGCGCCATCTATTATTTTCTATTTTAATACACTTCTATTTTATTATTAACGATGTTGTTTATTCTAAATCATTCAGTAATTTAGATTGGATTAAACTATTCATAACTTCTAGATTTCCATCGATTTTCCACATAAGCAATGATAAACTTAGTAAATAAACCGGCGTCACGCCTCACACACTATCTTAGCAAAATGTGGCGTCGTGCGTCGGTTCAGATCTTCGATCAACAATAACTACATAAAGGGCCACGTACAAATCGAAGCTAAAAGCCGTCCGGGTAAATATATACTTATGTGTAGCTATTTGTTTACTAAGAAAAGGAGAAAAAAAGTTTTAAAACTGTTTTAAGTTCAACCTAATTACAACCATAACACCTTGTAATAAAGTCACAAATGTTCAAAATATTATCTAATACTTACGATAAAACGAGCAAAGTAATAAATTACCCCTCACAAATGAAAAGATAACATAAACAACATTTAGTGTGAATTCAACCTTAACACGTAATGAATAAAGTACGTTTTCCCGTCGTGTTTGCGTCTGGTGAGGCCAAACATTTGTATCACAGGTTTAAAATCGGTAATTTTGTTCAAAATTTGATATTATTAGTTTAAAGCTTAAAATATAACTAATTCAACAAGTATTTAGCGAAAGTAAGATACTCCGGCCGTTAAATTGCTTTTTCGCGTATTATTTTTGCATCTTTTGAATACACTGCGGCATGTTAAACGGGCTTACATCGGCTGTGTTTCAAATAAACTAAACAAAATAAGGGCACACATTTCAAGTGAGCTCTTATTTACAGAGACGTATTTTTCGCCCCGACTCATTATCTAGTTATTGTTGATCGAAGATGTTTATCGATAAATTTTGTATCCCGATTTACACCAGACCTGAATTAATGTCACAATTATTAAAATCAAATTTTTGAAATTATAATTACTCTAAATTTTAAGTAACACGTGGATACCAATGATATTATAAGTACCCTCGTGTATTATGAGATATTGTACAAAGTATAAAAGTAAAACTTCTAGAAATCAAGGAATCGCATATCATTCGTAATTAATTACTATTTGCATGGATGATTTAATATTTTAATTTTTTTTAATATTACAGCTGTAAAATTTTACTTCGATAAATGACAAATGGAACAAAGAATACCATGCGAAGAAAGCGAGTGGGATAGAGAAGAATATCAATCAAACCAAACAAAGATTAAAATTATATTATACGAACAGTACTGCCTGGCAATACAAATTGTGGAATATATTTAATAGTAGATATTTCTTTTTTATTTAATTCTTTTTTATTCATAGTTAAATTGAAAAATGTTTTTAATGTGTTCTATTAATTGCTATTTTATATTATTTAGGTGCATATTATAATGATATGTAAACAGTGTAATGGAATGCAAGTGTAACTAGAAAATTTCAATCTATCTATATTTTATTCGAACCTACCAATATAAAAATTATATATGTCGGGGTGACGTTGAGGGGATAAATATTTTTAGTTTTCAACTCTATTACTAAATACAAGCCAGCCGGTCGGTCAGAGAAACCAATAACACTCTTTAGACACTGCGACTATTTATACGGGCAGACCTTCGCCTTACAACAACTTCCTTATAGAAACGCGTGTAAATCAGCGACATCTTGCCCTTTATATGCCGAACTCCCACCAAAAGTCTACACCGGGGTGAATAAGGAACAGCCGATAACTTAAACCAATAGCGTTTGAGGTCATTAGTAATACCCCCGATAAAGTCAATAGCTCGGTATTGCAGGTCAGTAGTGGCTCCCCCGGGTGGCGTTGTAGTCTCGCCTCTCGGGTGTGTCGTAGTATTATCGGCCGTAGTCATTAACAACGCTACGGGTACATACGCACTATGCTGCTAGCCGCAATGCGGTCAGTCGTGCGGTTGAACGCAGGATGCGGTTGCGCTTGCGGCTAGCCGGATTCCGGGTAACCGCAACCGGAACGTGTGTATGAGAAACCGTCGTGGATTGCGGTTGAATCGCCTCATTTCCAAGATAGGTGTTTATATAAAAAAGGCGACACTTCCGGTGACAGCACTAGGCATTACGTACGGTAGTGCTTCCGGCGGGCAGTACCGTGGCGCGATACAATGTGCTTCCGGTTGTTACAATTTATATGAAGATGCCATTAAAATATATTGAGCAATCACTTCATTTGATACTTTACTTGGTGCCCCCGTAAAATATTTTGTGTGAAAATATGTTGTGTCTAGGAAACACCTTATTTCAGCTTATGATGTCAAAATCGTTATTTTATTTATAATTAGAATTATTAGGGAACCTAAAATGTAACTATCTACAAAATCATAGATTTGAAAGTTATTAGTCCTTCTCTGGAGTGTGACTTTCTTCACTTGCGCTGTCGGCAGGTAAAGGAAGGCGATACCTTTAAAGTGCGTGTACAAGGCTGTGTTAAAATCATTATTGATTCTGAGATAATTATTGTCTTTGAGATTTTTTGTCTCCGAGATCATTATTGTAAAATCATTAATAAAAATAGCAAGAGTTGAACAAGTCTTTTATTTCATAATGAGTCAGTCGTGTTGTGAAATACATGTAAATGGAGGCCAAAGAAGCCGCGAGCTCTCTTCAATCATTGTCATATATATTTACCAAAATAAAAATAAAATTATAACACTGAGGGATAATATACCTGACTAACAGTGAAAGAATTTTCAAAATTGGATCAGTACTACCAGGGATTTCACGAACACAAAAACTTTAACCTCTCTTCATAATATTAGTATAAATACAAGATAGTATGGTAACTGCAAACACCTCAACTGATTGCTGTAATCGTAGATTCACAAAGAACCCAACTACTTCAAGACTCAACAATATTAAGAAAGTTAATTATATGAAATATCGAAACAATACACGTACTGACAGAACTCTAATTGGGATCTTCTATAATGTAATGTAACAATTATCTAGGTTTATGTTATCGGAAAAATCTTGTCCCCTTTATTTAGCAACGCCATTTCTAGTTATATTTTTGAAATGAAACATAACTTGACTTAATTTTTGTGCACCGTACAGATTATTTTAATACCATATGTCAAGAACATGAAATATGAAGATACTTCTCGTATGTCAGTAATGTGCATCTTCTTTTCTTCTCGAACTGACTATGCTATTGACCTGTTAAGGTCTTTACAGCTTCACCGGACTACCGAATAGTGCATCTCAAATTTTCAAGTTTATAAATAAAAAACTTTTAAGTACATAAAATATATAAGGAAACATTTTATACAATAAAAAAATAAATTAAACGAGTGTCAGTTTCTATTACACATATTTTTCAACTTTTGTCAATATTATTGAAGTGAACTCTCTTTAGCCTCTTTATGGTATGGAAATCGATGGAAAGAAAATACTTCATGACAAAGAGACAAATATACACATTAATAGGATTTAGCCTACTTATTAGATTTTGTGCTTTTAATTCAACTGATTGATATGCAAAGAAACGTCATGTTGCCGAAACTCAATTGTAACGTTACATTATACGGGCGGAAGACTTCGGTTCGGAACCTAACGATAGTTTCTGTTTGTTATTTGTTTTTTTTTAAAGAAGCATAAGGAGATGAAATATAGCTTAAACTTTTAGCTAATCTATCTGTTATAGCACAAAGAGAATTTAACCAAAATTTGTCAAGAATTTCATTAACTACAAATTTTTGAATTTCATCTGTTATCCTGGAGAACCCTTTGCGTTTTATGGGACATAAAGTATCCTAGATGTTATGTTATGTTACTTTATAATATTAGTTATCATTGTGTCAAGTTTCGTCCAAATTGGTTCTGTACTTTCAGAGTGATACGCGTACACAGGGACAGACAGGCAGACAAACAAACTGGCTATAATTGTAAATAAATTATTTTTGGCTTCTATATCGATAACAAAGTCCACCTTGATTATAATTTTCAAAAAATATGTAATGTACAGATTTGGCTTGGTTACAGATATATTATATGTATATAGATAAGAAACTTGTTTAATACGTTAAATACGAAAACGTCTAACGCACAGTGACTGCTACATACAGAAGGTTGCAGATATGCACGATACCGACATGTCTATAAGTCGGCGCTAGTTAATGTCTAGTCAGTTTGGATGCAGTATTTGCTCGACATGGTGCCTAAAGTTTTATTCTTTTGTCTCATATTGACCATCTGTGCGGCAGGCGTTATTGGTATGTATTCTAAAACTGTTGTAAAAAGTTAGTTTGTTTGTTTAACATTTTCTCTTCGCTGGTGATCCGATTTAGAAAATTTTTTCATTGCTAGAAAGTTAGGTACTTCTTATGTGACTTAGGTTTTTTTTAGTTATTTGATGATATACTGTAATTTATCGCGGAAAAAGTCGCAGCTGTTTGCTAGTGCTTGAATAAAAAATATCACCGTTTATTTTTCTCACTGTTATTTTACGCGGTTCTGTAATTGTACCTTTAGTATTTCAATACAGAACAACGTTATAGCATAGTGCTAAATCATTTCTAGGTTGTCTAACTCAAATGCAACTTACGTCTAAATTTTTACGTTGTAGAACCGTTATCGATTTCTCTTATTTAGAATATCTCTTTGTATTCCTACAAAATGTATATAATCATTGCTCGGAGTGCCACTATATGTGAAAACTAGATTAATGATGGTCATTTAAATTTAGAAATTATAAAATTGAAGCAATTCACTTTTTTATACTTTAGATCTAGCAGTTTGAGCCCAATCTCATCGGATGTTAAATTACGTTGTGGTCTAAGATGGTAAACACGTTAAATATACGTGAGTTTCATGTGCACTGACTGGAATACACCTACATAAGTTCTTGGGGACATATTTTCAATTTGAGGGCGGTAGCTAGCCAGGCGGACTAAGAAAAAACCCTATTACTGATGTTAAACGAATGAGAGTTCCTTATTCTAGAGAGTCCTAGAATTATGCACACAGGAGCGTAAAGGCCTGTGATAAATTTCTGTAAACATTCGCCTTGTATATATGATGGTGTTCACCCCATAGAGTTGATAATCCGTTCACCGTTTTTTATTTTTTACCTACAATAATAATAGCAGGGTCCTGTGTAATAGAATTATGCACACAGGAGCGTAAAGGCCTGTGATAAATTTATTTTCATATAAGCGTTCATATTTCTTTATAATTTAGGAAAATAAATTACGGTTCTATTGATAGATGAAATATGATATAATCATCGTCATCAGCCTGTGAGAGACCTACTGGAGGGCTATAGGCCTCTTGCCGAAGGAAGGTATGGGCATAATCACCACGCCAGCTCACGACGTATTGGTATTATACGGCGGTACTACAAGAACATTTCTCAGATTCAGGTTTCCTCATGATGTTTTCTTTCACCGTCAGCCGATAATGTAAGTTAAATTAGTAAATATACGTGAATTCGGAGTGCGAACCTATCGACATCAGCGTGGCTCTACCACCATTGCCGAAGGAAGGTATGGGCATAATAAAAACCACGCCAGCTCACGACGTATTGGCGGTTTCAAACTCTGAGAAATCCACAATTCTATATTTTTCCATATACTACAAGTACTACGGTACTACAAGAACATTTCTCAGATTCAGGTTTCCTCATGATGTTTTCTTTCACCGTCAGCCGATAATGTAAGTTAAATTAGTAAATATACGTGAATTCGGAGTGCGAACCTATCGACATCGGATTGATATTCCGCCGGTCAAACCACTATAGTCGACGCATTATGAACTGAGGCCTCGGGTTATAAATCATATTTATCTGTCTGCCTCGCTCGCACTTACAGGTCTTATGGAGAGTTGTAGTGATGTGCGTAAGTATTGTAGAGGTGCATTTCGATAACGGTATAGGTATGATCGATATGCTAAATTATGTTAAGTATTAATAAGTACTAGTGGGTGCCCAGTGGTCGACATTCGACCATAGTTCATTGAATTTTTAAAGGGATAAATATTATAATAATACTTGTATGTTATAATATCATTGTTGAATGTAGAATGAAAAAGGGTATTTGGAACGTAAGAGTAAAATAATACATACAGTCGAGCATAGCAACCTCCTTCACAACCTTTTTTGAAATCCTTTATTGACAGATGTCAAAATGTATTTTTTATTTACATGTTTAAATTAATTAAAATATGCATTACTCACACTACTGCTTCAATTTTACACAACATATACACACATGTAAATAAAAAAGACATTTTGACATCTGTCAATAAAGTACTTCAAAAAAGGTTGTGAAGGAGGTTGCTATGCTCGACTGTATGTATTATTTTACTCTTACGTTCCAATTACTCTTTTTCATTCTACATTCTACAATGATATTATAACATAATACCCTTTGACAAAAGAACCCTAATAAAATTCAAACTTTAAAAAATCAATGAACTATGGTCGAATGTCGACCTCTGGGCGCCCACTAGTATGTATGTATATGTCATACGTACACAAAGCTACTATTTCACTACAGACCAAAATGCGTTTGATATTCCGTAAACGTAATCAATTTATGCTTTATTTAATTTAATATACATATAACACATATTATACATAATCCTTATCATTCATCACTCCTTCCCTATATCGATTTTAACTATGCCAAATTCTACAGCCCTCCGTGCGCGCAGTGTATTTAAAAAGGGTGCAAAGGTTTTTCGTCACGTAATATTTAGATGATTTCTTTTTTTATCTTTGGTTTCATATCTATTAAAACGTTTATATATTATCATAACGATAGATAAACATTGATTTATAATTGGATTTAAGAATATTTCAAACGTAAGCTCCCAAAAGTGCCGAATGCATGCATAAGAAAGTAGAGAGGATTCATTAATTAAATCAAAACAAACGAGGATTCGTTAGTATCAGCTGGATTCGGAGCCTTGGTTTATTATATGGTTTTATTTATTCGTGCGTACATTTACCCAAGTTATGTGATAGTTGATTGGTATCTTTACATCTTGAAATTACACCGGCATGTTCTTTGTACGTTCATAGAAACCAAGATTCATTGTAGTTCATCTATCTATCACTACATATTATCAAAGTCCTCTGCCACATCTGTCTGTCTTTTTGTTCGCGATAAACTCAAAAACTACTGAACGGATTTTGTTTCCATTTTCACCAGGAGATAAAGTGATTCATGAGGAAGGATTAGGTATATAATTTGTCAAGGTTTTTTTAATTATCAGGTCGCGATAATGTCCGCCGGGATCGCTAGTTTATAAAAAAGACCTCTATGGTCTGCAGTTGTACCTGCCTCACTCAATGACTACTGGATATATTTCTATAAAGAGTAGTTTAGATCTTAGACGCATGATTCTTATCCAAAAACAAAAGATTGTCACAATAGGGGCATTTCACGTGAAGCGGACAACGAAAAAAAGGTGAGGTTCTGAAATTCGTTCATATTCAGTCTATTTGGACTTCTAGTAGGTATGAATGTGAATGCATTATTACTTTTTTTCTATCACGTTTATTTGTCAAGTTATGGGCCTCTAAAGAACAGTCACACCTAAAATTCAGAATTTTTGAAGTCGTTTTTCGAATTGAACAAATTTACAATAAAATATTAAACGCAGCGATTTATATAGCAGAATAATTGCTTTTTTGTCAATAAAATAAAACTTTAAAAAACTTCTTTTGTAATGTTCAAAACCGAAAGTACATTTTTCGAAACAATTTTTTTATAACTGGGGCTTTTTTTTTTCTTCTTTTATTACATCAAAACGTAGCTTAAAATACACATAAAATATGAAAGAATTTCAGAATCTTACCTTTTTTTCGTTGTCCGCTTCACGTGCAATGCCCCAATAGCTTTGTCAAAGTTTAAAAAGACTACTTCTTGACGTAGCTGTAAACTGGAAACTAGCATGTACCTTTCTTATGCCAACCTGAAGGCTGCTAAGACTTTTGAGGCTTTTAGATTATCAAAATAAAGGTTTATAAAAGCTTACTGCTTATCTCTCATTTTTAGGTTGACCATATTTTTTGACTTATATGTCTGGACTATATATGTGTTATAACATTAGCACTTGAATGCCAGTATATGTTTAAAATGTTACCATTGTTACCATGTTAGCCCACATTGTCATTTAATGTCGAGTAGGATTGAATTAAATGTAACTAGTGGATATATTTTATTCTTGGTTTTCCTTCGTAGAGTGAACTAGTTTAGCCATTACATGCCCACGGTCAGGTAGTAGGTTAAAGAGTGCGGTGCCATTTGTCACTTGTTGAGCGCGGCTGCGAGTAACGAGCGACTTGTGGCTAAGCTAAGACTCACAGTCTCTTGCCCTACATTTCGATGATTAAAAAAACGTGTAGAGGTGGCTACGATTACGATAATTATTAAAGTCGCGCTTACTTATTTGATTAATATTTCTTTATTATCAGTGTTTCTGGTATTAATATTTCCATATTCAGTCCACGATACACTATGCCACGTCACTCTGTCCATCCGTAACGTACTTTCTCACCTATACTTCGTAGGGTAATTGCTTCACTCCTAAAGGTCGTAGCGTGATTTTATATAGCTTATATGGTTTACCAAGAAACGGACTACATAATAGAATTTAGAATTAGATTTTTTTTTAATATGACTAATATTTTCAGAGTATAGTGCGTTCAAAGAAAAATACTCAAACAATCCCTTAACCTTTATAATATCTTATTGACTTATAAACTGATTTCTCATCAAATGACTTTTAGTTTAACTAGGCCTCGTTTAATTTTAATCTTACAGGTCGGTTAATATAACTTTTTTATCATTATGACCTATAATTGATAAGAAATATTTATAGTATTATCGGTGACTTTATTCGTCACACGTGAATTCTATATAAATGATTATAAAGAGTTTATATAGTAAATGTGATATCAAAATTGCAACGTTGAATATAATAAATGGGAAATTACGTTTGGTTGAATCTTTATAAGATAACTAGCTGACCCGCGCAACTTCGTCTGAGCCAAATCGGTTATTACCGGTTCCAGTTTTATTTCCAAACGTGAAAAATTTAAATAAAAACCTAGTACCCGATTACAGCGTCACTTGCCTGGTTCAATTGTGAATCTAAACGGTTCTTGAATTCACCGGAACACACGCAAAGAAATTCATCAATATCTGTACAGTCGTTTAGGAGGATTTTAGTCACATACCCACGGACAGAAGGACACTAGACGAACAAACGTGCGAACAATTTTACCGTATCCAATTTTGGGGTTTTTCTTTAATCTAAGACTTAGTATAGTAGACGCCAGTGAGTGCTGTCGCTTCGCTATACATATTACATTTCTGACGTTCTCTAATTGCAACAATTACATAGACCGCTAGATTACACACATACACTAATGTCTGAGACTTAAGAACACACTACACAAGTTTCGCATCCCTTGTGCCTTTTACGTAATGGATATAACCGAGAATGTTTTTGATGCTTTTGTCTAGTTTTCTTCGTTAGACTTTCGTTTGGTTTTCTTTGTACGTTCTTAATGCTTTTTAGTGTACTAAAAGCCTGTGTAATATTTGGCTTACGTGAAATATGTAATACAGCGTTATGTTAAAAACAAGTCTTAATTTATCTAATGTGTTTTTTATTACACAAAAAAACAGACTGCGATTTAATCTGTGATTCTATCATTATCAATGACTGATCTTTGGCCGCGGTTTCGCTAACTTTATTGTAGATATGGCCTAACCTTAGGGGCATATTTTTTCTGAATTACAAGTGGTACCCTATCTTCATTTCTGTACTCCTGACAATCTTATACAAAATCATATGATGATTGCTGGAGAAGTTAAGGCTTGGAAGCATAACAACCAGAGAGACATTCGCATTTATAATATTAATTGGAGTGTCTATAATAAATTTAAAAAAAACGCTCGTAGACAAAACTACGGATTTATTCACATGAGTGCTCGTCCGGTGGTCGATAATCGAACACAAAGAAAAAAAAACTTTTCAATTTTTTGATGTGAAACATCTATAGGCGTGCGTAAAGCTGATTGTTGGCGACCCGTGGCGACGCAAAACACAAACATTTACAACCCTATCGGTATAAACATAAGATTCAAATTGTTTTGTCGACCACTCGTTCTACTAGTTTTACGTGGCACGTGGCGACGACCTATTGGCCTTTGATAAATGCCGCCACACACACCGCACCTGCGCCTATTTGAATTTTTGTATTTTGTATTTAATAAAAAATGAATATTTAAGACCAAGTAGCCGTTATGATTTTGAATAATTGAATTTTTTTTTTGATAAATTCAACAATTAAAAACCATTTTTTAAACGTACTTGGCGTGCGTTATTGACTACCTAAATTTTTTTCATATTTTATGTATAGATTTATTGGTTGCATCAAAATAATTATCTTTAGGGTCAATGACTTGGTGAGGAGAGGCGGGAGGAATTGTTGCCCGTAAAATCGCTTCTCACACCAGTTCTTTGGGATCGTCATTAGGGAGTTCCGATCGCATCGTCGACTCGAGCGGTTGTCCGTTTTGCTGCGCGCGCTAAGTTCGATTTTAATACTCGTGATTTAGTGACGTCAGTTATTGTGTTGTTTCGATCCGTGTACATGATGTGTAAAATTGAAGCATTAATGTGAGTAATGCATATTTTAATTAATTTAATGTACTTCTAATGCATTTTATATAAAATAAATAGGTTTCTGCACTTCTCCTCCGTATAAACTTTAACTAAGCCAAATTTCACGTTCATCCGTTCGCCCAATTCCGTTAAAAAGGGATACAAAGTTTAGGCTTCACGTATTAATATATAGATAATAAGTACAGTTGCTGTCTTCTTAACATTTGCGTTTGGTATAATCAGGTTGTCTGCCTATGATACCTCGGTTTTTATTCGATCCACGGTCGCTCTACTAACTCCACAAATCAGCACTGCAAGGTCTTGTGGATTATTGAAATAGAGGCAAACTTTTTTCTCGGGGTCAGTTTTCAATTCTTTTAATAACAGGAACACGTGAATTGCAGCCCGAACTTGAGCATTGAAGACACCATTTAATTTCTTCAAAACTACGTTAGAAAATAAATTTTCCATTGCGCGTATTGCGTAACGAAGAGCAATTAATGTAATGAGTGTCATAACAAAAAAATCTTATATTTATAGAAAAACAACATCTCTTACTCGTAACGACCAATCAGGAGTCAGAGTGCTAATGAAGGTGACGATGACGCATAGACTCCGTATCGTAGCTAAGTATCGATACCGATTTGTATTGCATGCACATTCCTACTATCAGTGACATTTATTGCCCGACGACTCAGTTTATAATGCGTCGACTATAAACCACCACGACTTTTATGATATAATTCTCGTAATTTACCTTTTTTTAACCGTAGATGATGGGGCTGTCTTGATTAAAATAAAATTATAAAAATTAACTACACTATGATTTCAGGTCAGCTTCCTCCAAATCTAAACGGATGCGGCCGAAATCAGACGTACAGATGTGACACCGGTTGTGAATCAACTTGCGAGAATCCTGTATCGCTGATCCCTTGCAATTATGATTGTCCGAGGATTCAATGCACATGTGCATTGGGTTTTGCGAGGAACGCAAATAACGACTGTATTTTAATACGCGATTGTCCTTGAGTTTAACAATCCATAGGCATTAATAACGAAATGCAGAGAGGATTTACAGAGAATAGTAATAATTTACAAACACAAACTCTTGCTTCAATCATTGGTTCTCGAATCGGAAATTTTAATAGTGTTATGGGTTCTGGGTAAACACATATCGTTATTTTAATGTAATATGGGTTATTAAAACTGTACTGTATTAAACAATAAAGCAATTATATGTTCTTTTTATTTATTAATATGATCCTAAATATACTATGCAATTTAAGATGTAAAGACTATGTCTAGCTAATGGTGAAATATTTTAGTACTTTAAATAACGAATTAAATAATTAATTAAATATAAACATGAAGATTCCATCTATTCTATAAATACAGCGGTAATGTGAGAAATATTTCAATTTCAATTTATTATTACAACAGAGTTTTTATATATTTAACAATTATATACAATTACAACTATATTAAATAAAAACTAACATATTACAGTTCCCGTCAATCTCCTTGACCGCTCTGCATACAGCCTCAAGTTCGGGGTAACACATAAAATATTCAGCAGTTTAATATTAAGTTTAAATATTCTTATAAGAATGTAATATTGGCATTTAATTATCCTTAATGGTCTCGATTTATACATACATAGATGCATCCATAGATGCAGGGCAGTCAAAATGGTCGGTGCAAACTGTACATTATGTCTTAATAATTAGTAAAATAATTTTACAAAACAGAGAAAAAAAAAGAAAAATATATAATTTCTGTGTCATAAGAAAAATATCATGAAGACAATATGCATATATTTTATTCATATTCTTTTCTCCGGCCATTTTGTCACCTTTTGGTAAGTGTTTAAGAGTAGAAAAACATACAAATGGTAATCACTTTTAAGTAGAACACATCGAATATATGATGGTATTATGTTGAATGTAACTGATGAACTATAACAAAATGTTAATAACACGTACGTATGCAGCAGGTTTTTGCACTAATTTCCGCTACAATAGAACGCTGGTAAGTTCTGGAACAATATACCAACAAGAGTAAAATATACGCTGAGTTCTCTTGTAGTAGAAACATTATTACTATACGATTGGTTCAAACATAAATAGTAGAAACATTATTACTATACGATTGGTTCAAACATATCATATTTTCTTTCATTTTTCCTTTTTTTAAGTTATTAAATAATTGTCACCATCATGGACAATGATATAATAGAAACGTCTGTTTCAAAGACTCCTTCAGTTTATATCCGCTCTGTGCTTATCTTTTGTAAATATTGCTCTGAATAATAGCAAATTTAGGGAACATTCAATAATAAAGATTTCAAGTCGTTTGTGTGTATACAATCCTAAAAGCATATTTACACAATATCAATCTTATCGCAGTAATTGTTTTCAACACATCTCGGTTTAGTGTTAGGGCACTACAGATACTGCAGATGCTTCTCCCAATAAATTTTCCAGCGAATAATAACAGGTGCTTAATATTTGACCTAATTATCTGGAGAAACGCAAAACTGATATACATTCAACATCAGGTGATTTACGGAAAAACGAACTGGTGTAATAAATTCGGAAGCCGTGAATCACGCTGTGCCACGCACTCTGGGTCGCGCCTCGCACCTCGGCTCGCGCCCTACTTCCTATTGTTCAACCGTGCGGCATACCGACAATAAGCAGATACGTAATGATGAACCTTGAAATGTGCCCCTTTAATTTTGTTCATTGAACCTAGGTATGAATTATTTACGTTTAAAAGTATCTTTTCCATACTTTTAAATTTTTTACAACAAACTTTAATTAAGGTTCTCTTTGTTGTTTATTAGTGTTTGTTTTGATACTATTATTTTATATGTATATAGGAAATGGCTCTGAATAATAGCATATATAGCAAATTTAGGGAACATTCAATAATAAAGATTTCAAGTCGTTTGTGTGTATACAATCCTAAAAGCATATTTACACAATATCAATCTTATCGCAGTAATTGTTTTCAACACATCTCGGTTTAGTGTTAGGGCACTACAGATACTGCAGATGCTTCTCCCAATAAATTTTCCAGCGAATAATAACAGGTGCTTAATATTTGACCTAATTATCTGGAGAAACGCAAAACTGATATACATTCAACATCAGGTGATTTACGGAAAAACGAACTGGTGTAATAAATTCGGAAGCCGTGAATCACGCTGTGCCACGCACTCTGGGTCGCGCCTCGCACCTCGGCCCGCACCCTACTTCCTATTGTTCAACCGTGCGGCATACCGACAATAACCAGATACGTAATGATGAACCTTGAAAAGTGCCCCTTTAATTTTGTTCATTGAACCTAGGTATGAATTCTTTACGTTTAAAAGTATCTTTTCCATACTTTTAAAATTTTTACAACAAACTTTAACTAAGGTTCTCTTTGTTGTTTATTAGTGTTTGTTTTGATATTATTATTTTATATGTATATAGGAAATGAATTTAGAAGGACATGTATCCACCACTCACCTGGACTAGGAGATCTTCTTCTTCGGGGTACCCCAGCTTGGTTCGAGGCTTAGATCGCTGATTTTGAAATAATAGGACACATGTCTACACTGGTACTTAGTTTCTTTTAACGGTTTGTTAGATATCTGTATTGGTATTGCAATTGTTTATTAACGCAGATCACTCAGAGCGGTTTTGTATGTTGCTAGATTCAAAGTACTTAGAGTTGCCTTAGAAGGCAGCACTTGCGAGCATTTTAAAGGTGCGTTCACGAAAACGTAGTGGACAGATACATTCCTTTCAAACGATAAAGTAATATCAAAAAAGATTTGTGTTAACATATATTACAGATAACAAAAGTACGGAACATTATGTTAAATATTAAAGCTATTTTAAATATTTTATACGACCATGAACCACCACACGATTGAACGGTGTCATCATGTAAACATTCGCCTTGTATATATGAGTTGATAATCCGTTCACCGTTTTTTTATTTTTTACCTACAATAATAATAGCTATGTAAATCTTGTCATATACTCCTCGCACTTTAAATTGCGTTATAGATTTAGGATCTTAAATAAACACACATAGAACATGGAATGTATTTATTGTATAATGAACGTTACAATTTTATTAGTATTATATATTACAAGCTTCTAAGTTAAACACTATAGGTGCGCACCAAAAACGTAATGAGGTCATTCGTCAGTAGATTTTACTCCTCACATTTTTCTCATACCGGGCGCCTTATATATGAAAATCGATTCTTAAGGAGTAAACTCCAATAAACTCCAAAAATTTTAACAGGTTAATTGTGTTAGATATAATACCAATCCAAACAAAAACATTTTCACTGTTAAAAATTGCTCCAACCATCGTTCACAGCTTATTTCTTATGATTTAGATAAAAACCAAGGAGAAAAAACTAATATTATAAATGCGCAAGTGAGTTTGTTCGTTTGTTTGTTACGTATTCATTTTTTTATTATAAAGGGCAAGCGGACAGTCGTGTCACCTGATGGTAAGTGATCAGCGCCGTCCATAGACACTAGCAACACCAGGGGAGTCGCAAGTGCGTTGCCGGCTTGTGTTTGGGCGAGGGAGAATGGGGGCCGGAGGTGGGTATCCGGGACTGGTGGGTGTGACTCTTTAACTACACTATTAAATTATACACTATTTAAAAGATAATCATGAAATGTTGCACACATCTCATCAGGTATAGAGAATAGAACATATGATGGCTTTCTTCTAGAAGACGTGGGCAAAAGCTAGTCAAAATCAAATATACTTTATTCAGTTTAGGCCCTAATAAGGCACTTACGAACGTCAAAACTACCACCAGTTCTGAAAACAGCCCAGTTATCGAGAAGAACCGGCAAGAAACTCAATCGGGCACATCTTGTTAACATATATATTTCCAATACATCATACAATCGTTCTTAGTGGATGCATAGAGAGGAGTCAATTCCAGACATGACCATCGTTTATATAGCGGATATTATAGCTAGAATCTGTATGAAGGTTGATTCGTCTTGAGAAACCGGACTGTTTGAGTTCTTCACACCCATTATTGACAGTGGTTAGAAGGAAGAGACGTGGACTGTATAATTAGTACCGCGAAGGCACGGGTAGAGAGATACACTCAATTGCTAGGAAAAGAAAACATACCTACTTATTTGGGATTAATGTCGCGTCAGGTTATTCAGCATACTCATTATTATATTCAACGTCCTTCTGTACTAGAGAATCCTGTTCGTTCCTGTGCTAGAGAATCCTCTTCTTATTTCACAACGACTAGATGCGGTTTTGATTGGTTCGATGTACTACGATACAAAGGCACGGTAACTGCGTCCGTGTACGACGGCAATTTAATACTCACTTCGCGACGTTGCATTATTGGTGCGTATGTTGGGACGGATACGGATATCAGGCATAAGGGGAATAGGGGTTGCTCTTACGGATTCTAACAACACTACCATAAAATAACTACCACTATATGAAGATCGAGTGTTCATGCTGAAGATTTTTTTAGATCTTCACACTAAAAAAATCGCGTAGCGGTATGTGCTCGTAATGAGAAGAAAAATAATAAAATCAGATCAAATTTCCTTTTTTGTACCCTTGAAAATTCACTTGTTGAGTTGTTACTTCGTATGCATTTATAATGTTACTAGTTAGGCCTAGAAACCTTCCACTAGAGGTCACGGCTTCATGTTTTTTTTTTATGTCATTGGTGTCAAACGAACAGGTGGGTCACCGGATGTTAAATGATCACCACCGTCCATGGACACTAACAATACCAGAGGCGTCGCAAGTGCGTTGCCACCCTTTGGGGGTAAAGGAGAGGAGAGGGGAGGGAGGGAGAGAGGAGAGGGGAGGGAGAGGGGGGAGGGGAGGTGGGTCTCCGGCGCTCTCACTGACCGTACGAAACGCAACAATGCAAGCACTGTTACTTCACGTCGGTGTTCTGTGAGAGGGTGGTACTACCCCTGACGAGCCGACCCATTCATGCTGAAACCAGCAATAGTTCCAGCGTGGCTCTACCACCATGTGAGTGCAGAATGCAATGTGGTGCAGTGTATTTAAACTGTTTAGGTTCACTTTTAATCGCTTTGCTATTTAGAGTTCTTCAAGTCATAGAGGTTATGTAAGAATCTTCACATAACAATTTGTTTTTCCTAATGCGTAATTTTAAATCTGCGATATTTTCTAAGGTATAGATTGAAATGATCCAATACCTTTCATGCCCAACGTAACTTTTTTATTAGATAAGGATGTACGTTACGTATGTAAGTTATAGTAGTTGAGTGGATTGACTTGATATAAATAATTTAATTAATATAGATCAATTAAGCGATTAGAATATTTCATTGTTAGCTAATGTGACTCCTTGCATTTCGAATTGCACTGTAGTTTTAGGATCGTATAAAAACATACGCCCAACAAGAAATTGCTTTATTTACTATACATATAATAAGAATTTAAATCTGATGTGTCTGTACTTTTTAGATTTTTGTGAAAAAAATTGTTACAGGTGTATTGGAATGCTCTATGAGGCGTAGTTTTAGATAAATAATTTTTTTTTTATGTCATAGGTGGCAAACGAACAAGTGGGTCACCTGATGTTAAGCGATCACCACCGTCCATGGACACTAACAACACCAGAGGAGTGGGAGAGGGGAGGGGAGGTGGGCCTTCGGCACTCTCACTGACCGAACGAAACGCAACAATGCAAGCACTGTTACTTCACGTCGGTTTTCTATGAGAGGGTGGTACTACCCCAGACGAGCCGACCCATTCATGCTGAAACCAGTAATAGTTTCAACGTGGCTCTACCACCATTCATTGATGTAGGTGATTCCAGAGTTAATTTTCAGTTGCGGACAGGTGTGTTTAAAATAAAACCAAATTTATTGTTAAATAATTAATACATTTATTAATAAATAATTATACGATGTAAAAACATACAAGACGCTTATGCACGTAGGACATTATAGTTCTAACGTGTGTTCCGATATAAACATTGCAAAATAAAATATTTGAAAAGCATACTTTAAAGACTCTGTATGTTACCGTAAACTGTTTTTTTTCTTCATTTTATTATGTATCCCTTTTATTCTCAATTAAAACATTTTGGTACAAGTTTTTATCAACGCGTTGTTCTAATTTTTTTTTCTAGAATATCAATTCCTAATACGATAATAAGAAACTTAGCTTTAGAATTCTGCCGTCAAAAGGATAAGGACGCATCTAACAAGAACATAAACCGGAAAGAATACGAAAAACCTGTAACCTGGTAGATCTAATAAAGTAGGATCAACTCATTTTTAAAGAAGTATAACTCCTTATACTGGAAACTGAAAAATTAAATAAAGAATCTTAAATAACTACTATATACGTAGCCCGATTTACCCGATTGATCACTTGGTCCATAATAAAATTGATATTAAAGAGCCGAGACATTAAAATAACAGTTTTCGAAAACCACGAGATAATCCCAGTATTTTAATATATAAAGTTAGCTGTAGAAGAATATTAATAACTTGTTGAAGCTTATTAGTTATATTCATCGTAATCTGGACATTCAGACTTCGGAATGCAGGCGCCTGTACCATTCTTTACGTAACCTTTTATACATGTGCATCCGAGGTAACAACCAGGTGGACAAATAAGGTCGTCTGGAGTGTAGCAGGCGATGTTACAAAGGCTGCCACATGTGCTAAATTCTTCATTTTTACCGCACTCAGTCGGAACGCCTGGAATTTTCACACATAATTACTTTTTTTGTTATCTTTCATCTCTGTTGCTGGATATTTTTTTGTGGCAGTGATCTTGGAAAAAGGACGAAAATGTGTTACAGGAAACCGGGCTATTCGATTTGACCAATGACGCGCGCGATTGCGGCGAGAAACAGCTGTGCTGACTGTGCACTCAAATAGAGTTATACAGTGTTGTGTATAAAATCTGAGGTTATATTTGTAAGTGTAAATTATATTAATAATTATCTTTACTATTAGGCGTCTGACAAAGTACATCATTCTTTAAAAAAATGCGAGTAAGTAATATGGAATTAAATGAATAAATATTTTAGTGCGGATATTTTTCATACTTTTAGGTTAACTCCTATCGCTGTCAATATAATATTTTTCATTGTGATTTAAAAAGTTTCCTCGATTTAAAAGATATAATTATTCGATAAAAAATTGTTTCCAGTCATACCTTTATTTTAGGATATCTTAGGAAATATTAGAGATTAAACATGACGCGGTTGGATAAAAAGTTGTTAGTGGAAAATTGTTACGTAGCTTCCGTACTGATGAACTGTAAATATAAAAGTGGTGAAAATGTATGTAAGTAGTTAAGACACTGATGATATCTTATTGGTGTCTTGCATCCAGGCAAAGCCAGGGCACATTTATACCTTTATAAAATAGTTTAAAAAATCGTCAACCCTCATTAAATTACTTGTAAACATTTATGAAAAGAACCAATTTGTTTTACTTAAAGAAGACGCTTTATTAGTATTTTTGGTTATGTCACCTGAATAATTAAATGAAAAATTGATAAATTAGTATAGTCGTAAATTATTAAATTAAGAAACAGATTTTATGTTCAATTTACAGAGATATTTTAGTAGATAATTTATAAATGATTATTAGAGTATTAAAAAAAATATATCCGATCGCACTGAAAAATATTAAAGAATAAATGTATGAATTATTTTATGTGTATACACAGCTGCGGTTAGAATTGCCAACTGCTTTTGAGAAAAATATAATATACGAAACACATAATCCACAAAGTATTTGGACGGAAAAAAGACAGTATTTATTCATTATTTTTTTCACATTAGCACATGCTAACAATAGTCTTTTGTTTCTCGAAATATAAATAGTCCCTATCAATATTTAAACGGTTTTGTAATTTGGCATTACTGACTAACATCATTAATCCTTGATTTAAAAAAATACCCCAATTTTTTTCCAGTCATAAGGACTGCCGACAGAAGTGAAAACTCAAAACAACTGAATAACTGTGTTTTCTTTTGAATTTGTAAATTAATTATAGCCTGGATTATTTAAATGTCACAATTTATATACTTTTTTAGCCTGGTTTTCACATTTATTGGCAGTCGGAGCAATAATTATATACATTTTTAGTTTATTAAGTATTCAAAAATACGATGGGCTGGACAATTTCAATACAAAATGTCAATATTAGATATACTAAAGCATATATAAAGACTGCAGTTGTTAAAGTGCAATACGGTCGGTCACGCTTACTAGCCAAATGCCATCACGCGAAATTATAAATTCATCTCCTGCCAAAACATTACCGCTCAACCCGCTTAAACAAGTTTCCCTTCAAAGTGTAATTAAGTATTGAAAAACAAACCAATATGTCAAAACAATTTAACTCATTTAAATAAAATGTAAGAAGTTAGTGATCATTGTATTGAACAATAACATTTTTTATAAAATACTTATCAGTATTTTTTTATTCTAATTCATTTCTTAAAGTATCCATAATATTACATGCAGACAGTATAGTTACAGTATAAGCGTAGATAAATAAATTTTTTAGTAGTTATATAAAGTATGTTTATCAAAGATAAAGTAGGATACGTTATTATGAAGTACTAGCCTCTGCCCGCGACTTCGTTCACGTGGAATAGTTACTTTGGTCTAACGCTCGCATGCAGCGGAAGCTCTCAAGAGGGAAAATTCCCGATTTTGAAACATTCTTCATTGGCGCTCCGCTCCTATTGACCTTAGGGTGATTATATATAAACCTTCCTCAATAAATGAGTTATATAACACTGAAAGAATTTTTCAAATCGGATTAGTAGTTCCTGAGATTACCCCCTACAACGTCACAAACTTTACCTCTTTATAATATTAGTATAGATGAGTGGCAACCCTAGTTGAGCCCGCGGTTTCAAAGCTGTATGTTATAAGTACAAATTATTTCTGACATGAAATTATATTTAATTCATATACATATTATGATTTATCAAAGTATTACTCAAACTAAGAAGATCTTTAAGATACCGACATATCGATAGTTCTGTATGGGGCAAGCTTTGACAAGTAAAACATCTATGTGTTTATATTTTATTTTATTCTTCTGTATGTATATGATAAGAATGTAAATCAAACGTGTCCTGCACCTTTTAGATTTTTGTGAAAAAAATTGTTTCAGGTGTCTTGGAATAAATAATACTTAAACCATACTTAGGAATGTCTGTTTGAATATACATTACTGCTAAGTACTGCGTACAAGATAAAAAAAAATCGAGAAAAACATATCTTCGAGTAACATTTAGGCTTTGTTTTATTAAAATCTGTCTATTCTATAAGGAGTTATTGTAATTTTAATGACGGCGCGAGATAAGTACGAGGATAGTAAATTTCAATCTCTTACAAAAACACGATATGTAATGTATAAATAATATTAATGACACAGTAAACGAAATACTGTTTTATGTATTAAGTTCCACGCGAACGAAGCTAGTTACTTATAAGTTTTTGTAATTGTAATAATAAATGGTAGTAAGCAAACAATAAAAATCCTTACCTAAAACCGATGCGCTGACCAGAAAGAACGATATAAAGATAATAAGTTTAGAATTCATTTAATTCATTTTAACTTACAAATATCTTCAGAACTAACTTAATAACGGCGCTAACTGCGTATTATATAGCGAAACTAAATAAATATACACCTAATTCAAATTATTTAATTAATATTAGTTATTTGAACAATTAATTGTTTTATTGTTAGCAAAGACGTTAGAGTGTTACATAAAATTTGTTTGGATAAAATTAAATTAAACCTCAAATTAAATATCAGTTGTTTGTTCATATGTCTATTTTTATTAAAAACATTTCAAGCGCCACTGTTATCGTCCATAAGGTCTTAAAATATTATTTTTTTCATACACTGGGGTGGCAACCACCACACCCACACTGATATGTGTCTAAACGGTTACCACACGAAGGTGTTTCAGATATTATAATACTATACGTTAATTTTTGTTAGTTTTATTTTAAATGAAGACTATTATTACTATATATTTTAATTATCACACAACAAGCGTCCACAAAAACAAAAACAAATTGCAGTGTGAACTCTTTATACTTAACGTCGGTCGTTATAACGTAAAACTTTCTATAACGTAGAGATTCGTTCAATTTGGTTAGTTTACCACAAAACCATTTGTTTGTTCTTTTCCCTCTGCATAACGGATACTCTGTAAAATGAGACAAAATGCTCGGGCCCTTGAAATTATACGTTATAAAGAGTGTATACTAAACTAATACATTATTTGGTATTAAGTTTAAGAAATAAAATTAAAGTTAACTATATTAATATATGTTTTAATTCAAAATTATATAACGATGAAATGTCATATGACATCATACAATTACAAATTAACCAATATCCAGTGCTTCGTGAAAGGATTATCGTACATGTCTAAGTAGTTATATAAAGTATGTTTATCAAAGATAAAGTAGGATACGTTATTGTGAAGTACTAGCCTCTGCCCGCGAACTCCTTCGCGTGGAATAGTTACTTTGGTCTAACGCTCGCACGCAGCGGAAGCTCTCAAGAGGGAAAATTCCCGATTTTGAAACATTCTTCATTGGCGCTCCGCTCCTATTGACCTTAGGGTGATTATATATAAACCTTCCTCAATAAATAAGTTATATAACACTGAAAGAATTTTTCAAATCGGATTAGTAGTTCCTGAGATTACCCCCTACAACGTCACAAACTTTACCTCTTTATAATATTAGTATAGATGAGTGGCAACCCTAGTTGAGCCCGCGGTTTCAAAGCTGTATATTATAAGTACAAATTATTTCTGACATGAAATTATATTTAATTCATATACATATTATGATTTATCAAAGTATTACTCAAACTAAGAAGATCTTTAAGATACCGACATATCGATAGTTCTGTATGGGGCAAGCTTTGACAAGTAAAACATCTATGTGTTTATATTTTATTTTATTCTTCTGTATGTATATGATAAGAATGTAAATCAAACGTGTCCTGCACCTTTTAGATTTTTGTGAAAAAAATTGTTTCAGGTGTCTTGGAATAAATAATACTTAAACCATACTTAGGAATGTCTGTTTGAATATACATTACTGCTAAGTACTGCGTACAAGATAAAAAAAAATCGAGAAAAACATATCTTCGAGTAACATTTAGGCTTTGTTTTATTAAAATCTGTCTATTCTATAAGGAGTTATTGTAATTTTAATGACGGCGCGAGATAAGTACGAGGATAGTAAATTTCAATCTCTTACAAAAACACGATATGTAATGTATAAATAATATTAATGACACAGTAAACGAAATACTGTTTTATGTATTAAGTTCCACGCGAACGAAGCTAGTTACTTATAAGTTTTTGTAATTGTAATAATAAATGGTAGTAAGCAAACAATAAAAATCCTTACCTAAAACCGATGCGCTGACCAGAAAGAACGATATAAAGATAATAAGTTTAGAATTCATTTTAACTTCCAAATATCTTCAGAACTAACTTAATAACGGCGCTAACTGCGTATTATATAGCGAAACTAAATAAATATACACCTAATTCAAATTATTTAATTAATATTAGTTATTTGAACAATTAATTGTTTCATTGTTAGTAAAGACGTTAGAGTGTTACATAAAATTTGTTTGAAATTAAATATATAACATTCAGTAATATGGCAAACGAACAAGTGGGTCACCTGATGTTAAGTGATCACCACCGTCCACACTAACAACACCAGAGGAGTTGCAAGTGCGTTGCCACCCTTTGGGGGAAAGGGTTAGGGGAGAGAGAGTGAGAGGAGAGAGGAGAGGGGAGGGGAGGTGGGCCTTCGGCACTCTCACTGACCGAACGAAACGCAACAATGCAAGCACTGTTACTTCACGTCGGTTTTCTATGAGAGGGTGGTACTACCCTAGACGAGCCGACCCATTCATGCTGAATCCAGTAATAGTTTCAACGTAGCTCTACCACCATTCATTGATGTGGGTGATTCCAGAGTTGATTTTCAGTTGCGGACAGGTGTGTTTAAAATAAAACCAAATTTATTGTTAAGTAATTAATACATTTATTAATAAATAATTATACAATGTAAGAACATACAAGACGCTTATGCACGTAGGGCATTATAGTTCTAACGTGTGTTCAATGTGTGTATCAATTCTTAATACGATAATAAGAAACTTAGCTTTAGAATTCTGCCATCAAAAGGATAAGGACGCATCTAACAAGAACATAAACCGGAAAGAATACGAAAAACCTGTAACCTGTTAGTTCTAATAAAGTAGGATCAACTCATTTTTAAAGAAGTATAACTCCTTATACTGGAAACTGAAAAATTAAATAAAGAATCTTAAATAACTACTATATACGTAGCCCGATTTACCCGATTGATCACTTGGTCCATAATAAAATTGATATTAAAGAGCCGAGACATTAAAATAACAGTTTTCGAAAACCACGAGATAATCCCAGTATTTTAATATATAAAGTTAGCTGTAGAAGAATATTAATAACTTGTTGAAGCTTATTAGTTATATTCATCGTAATCTGGACATTCAGACTTCGGAATGCAGGCGCCTGTACCATTCTTTACGTAACCCTTTATACATGTGCATCCGAGGTAACAACCAGGTGGACAAATAAGGTCGTCTGGAGTGTAGCAGGCGATGTCACAAAGGCTGCCACATGTGCTAAATTCTTCATTTTTACCGCACTCAGTCGGAAGGCCTGGAATTGTCACACATAATTACTTTTTTTGTTATCTTTCATCTCTGTTGCTGGGTATTTTTTTGTGGCAGTGATCTTGGAAAAAGGATGGAAATGTGTTACAGGAAACCGGGCTATTCGATTTGACCAAAGACGCGCCCGATTGCGGCCAGAAACAGCTGTGCTGACTGTGCACTCATCTAGAGTTATACAGTGTTGTGTATAAAATCTGAGGTTATATTTGTAAGTGTAAGTTCTATTAATAATTATCTTTACTATTAGGCGTCTGACAAAGTTCATCATTCTTAAAAAAATGCGAGTAAGTAATATGGAATTAAATATTTTAGTGCGGATATTTTTAATACTTTTAGGTTAACTCCTATCGCTGTCAATATAATATTTTTCATTGTGATTTAAAAAGTTTCCTCGATTTAAAAGATATAATTATTCGATAAAAAATTGTTTCCAGTCATACTGTTATTTTAGGATATCTTAGAGATTAAACGTGACGCGTTTGTATAAAAAGTTGTTGGTGGAAAATTGTTACGTAGCTTCCGTACTGATGAACTGTAAATATAAAAGGGGTGAAAATGTATGTAAGTAGTTAAGACACTGATGATACCTTATTGGTGTATTGCATCCAGGCAAAGCCAGGGCACATTTATACCTTTATAAAATAGTTAAAAAAATCTACAACCCTCATTAAATTACTTGTAAACATTTATGAAAAGAACCAATTTGTTTTACTTAAAGAAGACGCTTTATTAGTATTTTTGGTTATGTCACCTGAATAATTAAATGAAAAATTGATAAATTAGTATAGTCGAAAATTATTAAATTAAGAAACAGATTTTATGTTCAATTTACAGAGATATTTTAGTAGATAATTTATAAATGATTATTAGAGTATTAAAAAAAATATATCCGATCGCACTGAAAAATATTAAAGAATAAATGTATGAATTATTTTATGTGTATACACAGCTGCGGTTAGAATTGCCAACTGCTTTTGAGAAAAATATAATATACGACACACATAATCAATATTGTATCATACTTTTATCTTTAGATAAGACACAAAGTATTTGGAAGGAAAAAAGACAGTATTTATTCATTATTTTTTTCACATTAGCACATGCTAACAATAGTCTTTTGTTTCTCGAAATATAAATAGTCCCTATCAATATTTAAACTGTTTTGTAATTTGGCATTACTGACTAACATCATTAATACTTGATTTAAAAAAATACCCCAATTTTTTACCAGTCATAAGGACTGCCGACAGAAGTGAAAACTCAAAACAACTGAATAACTGTGTTTTCTTTTGAATTTGTAAATTAATTATAGCCTGGATTATTTAAATGTCACAATTTATATACCTTTTTAGCCTGGTTTTCACATTTATTGGCACTCGGAGCAATAATTATATACATTTTTAGTTTATTAAGTAATCAAACATACGATGGGCTGGACAATTTCAATACAAAATGTCAATATTAGATATACTAAAGCATATATAAAGACTGCAGTTGTTAAAGTGCAATACAGTCGGTCACGCTTACTAGCTAAATGCCATCACGGGAAATTATAAATTCATCTCCTGCCAAAACATTACCGCTCAACCCGCTTAAACTAATTTTCCCTTCAAAGTAATTAAGTATTGAAAAACAAACCAATATGTCAAACAATTTAACTCATTTAAATAAAATGTAAGAAATTAGTGATCATTGTATTGAACAATAACATTTTTTATAAAATACTTATCAGTATTTTTTTATTCTAATTCATTTCTTAAAGTATCCATAATATTACATGCAGACAGTATAGTTACAGTATAAGCGTAGATAAATAAATTTTTTAGTAGTTATATAAAGTATGTTTATCAAAGATAAAGTAGGATACGTTATTGTGAAGTACTAGCCTCTGCCCGCGAACTCCTTCGCGTGGAATAGTTACTTTGGTCTAACGCTCGCACGCAGCGGAAGCTCTCAAGAGGGAAAATTCCCGATTTTGAAACATTCTTCATTGGCGCTCCGCTCCTATTGACCTTAGGGTGATTATATATAAACCTTCCTCAATAAATGAGTTATATAACACTGAAAGAATTTTTCAAATCGGATTAGTAGTTCCTGAGATTACCCCCTACAACGTCACAAACTTTACCTCTTTATAATATTAGTATAGATGAGTGGCAACCCTAGTTGAGCCCGCGGTTTCAAAGCTGTATATTATAAGTACAAATTATTTCTGACATGAAATTATATTTAATTCATATACATATTATGATTTATCAAAGTATTACTCAAACTAAGAAGATCTTTAAGATACCGACATATCGATAGTTCTGTATGGGGCAAGCTTTGACAAGTAAAACATCTATGTGTTTATATTTTATTTTATTCTTCTGTATGTATATGATAAGAATGTAAATCAAACGTGTCCTGCACCTTTTAGATTTTTGTGAAAAAAATTGTTTCAGGTGTCTTGGAATAAATAATACTTAAACCATACTTAGGAATGTCTGTTTGAATATACATTACTGCTAAGTACTGCGTACAAGATAAAAAAAAATCGAGAAAAACATATCTTCGAGTAACATTTAGGCTTTGTTTTATTAAAATCTGTCTATTCTATAAGGAGTTATTGTAATTTTAATGACGGCGCGAGATAAGTACGAGGATAGTAAATTTCAATCTCTTACAAAAACACGATATGTAATGTATAAATAATATTAATGACACAGTAAACGAAATACTGTTTTATGTATTAAGTTCCACGCGAACGAAGCTAGTTACTTATAAGTTTTTGTAATTGTAATAATAAATGGTAGTAAGCAAACAATAAAAATCCTTACCTAAAACCGATGCGCTGACCAGAAAGAACGATATGAAGATAATAAGTTTAGAATTCATTTTAACTTCCAAATATCTTCAGAACTAACTTAATAACGGCGCTAACTGCGTATTATATAGCGAAACTAAATAAATATACACCTAATTCAAATTATTTAATTAATATTAGTTATTTGAACAATTAATTGTTTTATTGTTAGCAAAGACGTTAGAGTGTTACATAAAATTTGTTTGAAATTAAATATATAACATTCAGTAATATTAAAGTTATTTGTTCATATGTCTATTTTTATTAAAACCATTTCAAGTGCCACTGTTGATTTTCATAAGTTCTTAATTATTATTTTTCATACTCTATATCTCATGTGGTGTGAAAAATCATTTGTTATATATTTACTAGCCGGTCCGGCCGGCGGACATTGTTCTGCTTGATATATCACATTATTGATTATTTTTTTATTTCAGTCTGTACGAGATCCAGTGCAATTAGACCCCTAAGTCCTCTTCCCGAAAGGAGGTATGGGAATAATCACCATGCCAGCCCATGACGTATTGGCGATTACAAACTCCGAGAAATCTAGTTCTATATATTTCCACATACGTACTTCAAGTCCATAACACAAGCTTAGGTTTCCTCACGATGTTTTCCTTCACCGTCAGCCGATAGTGTTAACAATTTAAATTAGTAAATGTACGTGAATTCCAAAAAAAAATTGAAATTACGAATTGAGGTTGCACCGACTGCAACCACTAATTATTTTCACATGTGTTATGGAAAATCATCATCATCATCATTACCCTTATCCCACTTAAGTAGGGTCGGCACAACATGTTTTCTTTTTCCACTCTCTCCTGTCAAATGTCATTTCAGTATTCACACCTTTTACGCACATATCGTTTTTCACGCAGTCCATCCATACCTTTTTCGGTCTTCCTCTACTCGTATATCCGTCCACAAACATACTCAACACTTTTCTAGTTACATGGTTTTCATCTCTCCTCATGACATGCCCATACCATGCTAACCTATTACTCCTCAACTTCTCTGTCACTGGTGCTATTTTCAAACTTCCTCTGATATAACAATGCAATATGACGTGCGCCACGTAAATGGTTTGAAACAAAGGAATAAAATTTGTAGCAAATATATTCATTACCTTGAGCTTTACAAAAAAGTCCACTTACAAAAACAAATAGCTAAATAAAAATGGAGATTTCATGGAGATAAAATTTATTTTGTACGGTATGTTAATTGATAATGTTGTCAAAAGATAACCGAATAAAAATGCGAAATAAAAACTACAAGTTGGTAAAATTATTGCATTGTCGCTGCCGCTGGGCCTATGAGAAAAATAAGTAGGGCACGGTCGTGAGTAGGACAGAAGTTATCCAGAGGGTACTGGGAAGATATTATGTGTTTGAGTGTGTCGCTGAACTGTTTGGTTACACAATTTAAAACGGTTGGTGTCACTGCAGTCGGGTTCTAGGTTTTTAAGATTTTTCGAGTTTGGAAATACAATAGAAACCGGTAACTGATTTTACGCAGACGAAGCTGCGCGGGTTAGCTAGTATATACATAATATTATTTCGTTCCAATATCGAATTATTTATATTTAAATTGCATATAAAGTATTTGACATTAAAATTTGATGTTTTCAAATTTTTATCATATCAAAGCTATTAATACAAAATAGTTGGTGATAATTAAATTATCACATTTTCTTTCATTTTCTATCTTCAATGATATATGCGGTGTAATTCGATAATTTCGTCACAATCCTCGGTAGTATAGTGGTAAGTATCCCCGCCTGTCACGCGGGAGACCGGGGTTCGATTCCCCGCCGGGGAGGACGTTTTTTTCAAGTATATTTTTTAGACCAACTAATGCTAATACATTTATTAGAAAAAAGAAAAAGAATATACAAAACGTAAATAACATGATTTTCTTTTTTCAAAATTTGAGCCGGTACATTTCTAATTCTTAGTAATCCAATAAAAGTGATTTCATATAATTGTTTTTTTATTTTGAGTTACATATATGTGTCTTAACACAGAAGAAGTGTTAATAGTGGGTGTGCATAGGGTTGGCAACTTTCTCTCGTAAAATAACGTATGTTAGCACCCACGTCCGATGCCGCTGTATCACATTCAAGAGACGAGACTACAACACGACCGGAACATTGATATTATACGTGATTAGTGTAATACGTACCTAATCATATGAACTAGAAAAAATAAAGCTTTTTTAATATTATAGGGGGCAAACGAAGAGGCGGGTCGCCTGATTGTAAGTGATCACCGCCGTCCAAGACACTAACATCACCAGGGGAGGCGGAGGGCGTTGCCAGCCTTAAAATGCCTTAGTATTTGCAAGAAAATGCATATTTATATATAAGGGTTAAGAGGGGAGAGGGAGAGAAGAGGGGAGGTGGGCCTCCGGCGCTCTCACTGACCGAACGAAACGTAACAATGCAAGCACTGTTACTTCACGTCGGTTTTCTATACTACCCCGGGCGAGCCGACCTATTTATGCTGAAATCAGTAATAGCTTCACCGTGGCTCCACCACCATCAACAATGGGGTGTGGATTCTGAGTTGCCACAGCAACTCCCGGGAAAGTTCTAACAAGGCGGCCACCAGCTTGTTAAGTCATTGGAATAATCGCCAGAAACGTGTAATATCATTTTATACTCGCCAGTGGCAGTAATAATCTTAGTAGATTGGTTGCCAAAATTAAAATAAGGAAGAAATTACTCCCTTAACAATATTTGATATCAAAATCATTATCGACGCATATATAATATACCTACTATATATTTACTAAATATGAACTTAATAACAGATAAAAAAATGTAGTAACTGAAAAAAACATACTTTAAATAATTGTGTTTTAATACTGTTGAAGGCTCGTAGGTCCTATAATATTTAATTTATAGAAAAAATATTACTTACACTTCTTTCCTTGTCCAGAGATAAAACGAAGGAATACGTTTGCATGGAACTAATGATTTTGTATATGTATGATGCTGAAAATAAGTAATAAATCAATAATTTCTTTCAAATGAACTATATTTCATACATTATAATATTACAAAAGATTTAACTGTACACTTATAGGACTATAAAGAAAGCAATACCAAAAATATATATTCTACATAAGTTATAAATTTATTTTTAGTTTTCCATAGTTGGTATATTAGCGGACCAGATAGGCACACCTTAATAAGCAATGAATATAAAAATATTTTATTAATTCAAGTATGTTTACGGGTGTTTGGACGTTGAACATGTAGAGTTACATGGTTTTTATTACATAAGAAATATAAAAAATCATAGAATTATGAAACCGCTTACACTTACAAACGCGCAGGTTTGTTGCTCTATGTAATTTTTTTTTCTTTTTTGATTTTGACAATAGGTCCTCTACCCTATCCAACTATAGCTAATAACAATCCAGGTGACCTGACACTTAAGTACAAAACAATATTTCCATATGTCGGTCAAGAAGTAGCACACAGGGTCTTTGTATATGAAAATGAACCACAAAATACCTCACTTATCTTGTAAAATTATCAATTTTTACTGAGATGAATGACTATAACGTATAAACTGTGTGAAAACAAGAGCAACATGTAAAAATCACGTTTTACAAATTATATAATTACTGTTTTTTTCATGTTTAAACTAAGTATTTTTAGGAGCGACTAAACAAATTATGTAGTTTCTTTGATTTTCTTTGGTTTTTAAAGTGGACTTTTTTATCTGCAGCTAAGATCGACCAGAATGCATCGAGTGAAGTGTAAATGCCAGAATTATATGAATGCGTGTAGGTTTCAAGGACAGTTCGATGGAGTAATAAATCCATAACTAAATGTCTTGGTATACATTAATTGTTATTACAAGTGATTATTACGCGACGCTAATTATGAAGATTTTACAAAAATATTCCATGATACTTATGTACACGCAATAAATTATCAATAACCAAATACGCGATGTGTACACGAACCGAGGTCGTTACATATTATTTAGCTTTTAAATAAATGCCTACTTTGAAAATATAATTTTAAATTACAGTAAATCGATGGTTAATAAATAGCTATTCAATAACAGCGATTATCTCGCAGATACATGACTATACACATTAGCTAATAATATTTTTTTAAACATCATTGACTTTTAGCATTCGACCACATTCTTATCTCATGTTAAATGACGATGTGATCGAAGATTGAAGGTGGTAGAGCCACGCTGCAGCTATTACTAGTTTCAGCATCACAATGGGTCGGCTCGTCCGGGGTAGTACCACCCTCTCATAGAACACCGACGTGAAGTAACTATGCTTGCATCGTTGCGTTTCGTTCGGTCAGTGAGAACGCCGGAGGCCCACCTCCTTTCCCCCTTTCCCTTCCCCTTTCTCCTTTCCCCTGGTGTTGCTAGTGTGATCACTTAACATCAGGTGACCCACCTGTTCGTTTGCCGCCTTTTGACATAAAAAAAGATCGTAAAAGCGCTAAACCTAACAGGTGCTTGGCGACAGATTTTTATTTTATTTATTTTATTTTTATATTATTTTGAGAATGCTAAGTGATCAGACGGGCTTAAAAAACACAATATCACCATGCTATGATTACCTCACAGTGTATCCCTTCACCGAAATATCTCGACTCGAACCAATGTAGATCAACACAGTGTCTGAACACGCTAATCACGGAGCTATTATCGCTTCAACGTTACTGTAATACATTAAATAATTAATGTACTTTGTTACGAAATAATCGCTCAGATGTTGTATTTGGTGAAATATGTATGTAAAAATATATTTGAAATGATCATTTTTATAAAAGATTTTTCTTTACATAATATGAATTTACTTTCATCAGAGTTTTTATAATTAATAAGTTAAGGTTTCAATCGTCTTTACCTAGAAATAATATAAATTCTATATTCGTATATACATATTTCAGAAGATGAATGCGGTTTCAAAAATATTGTTTTAAAAAGATAGTAGTTTAAGTGAACGACTCTTCGTAGTCGCCATGCTTAAGCCCAGAATACCTATTACTCGCATAATAGCATGTTACTTGCTGGTAAAAACAAGCTACTGGCATGTGTATCGAGATTCTGCCCGTAGCTCGCGTGCCAGTACAAAGCATAGCAGATCGCACCTCGTTTGATTTTTTCCCATCGCGGGGAAATGGGGAGGGAGACGTAGCACGTCACTAGCATGAAGAACTTTAATTCTAAAAACTGATATGCCACGTGCATGTTTATCGCAGCTTCACGGAATGCTATTAATCGGCATGGCTGTTTACCAGCACCTGGTACGCCATTTACAGAGTATTCTGGGCTTTAGTGTCATTGGTTTCGTTTCCACTCTGGACAGTTATCATTTGTGTGATCCCGGGTGTATACTTGTTTCAGTTATTTTGTGAAGTGTCCCGGAATACAGTTTTTGATTTTTATAGTTGATTTCTCTCGTTGCTTTGCAGATTTGGTTATAGTTTTATTTTGGCATATACTTATTTAACGGGAGGATTGTATTTTTGAATTAATGCATTAATGCAGCTAATTTCTTCATTTGTAGTCTTATTTTTCAGCTTACGTCTGTGGGTTGTGGTATGAAGATAAATATATTTATTTTCTCCTTTTTTAATTGTCGCACGTCAAAGTGACTTCACTTTGCCTGATGGTAAGCACAGCACAGTACAAAAACAACGGCGACCACCGAGAGACACGCCACCCTTCGCCGGTCGCCGATGTGATGCCGGCCTACGTAAATGCCCCTTTACATTACGCTTGAAGGACCCCATGTTGTATGCCACCGACGGTATTTGCTAGCAAAGAACATATTAATAAGTTCCTGCAATATATCATAATATTTCTATTTTTCTTCTTTTTTTTTCTAGTTTTATCTCATTTATGAACAATATATATGAACATTAGTACTTTTATATATGAACGTCTTAGAATACATAAATAGTTAATATTACTAAAATATTGCTTATTTGCTTTAAAGGCAAACATCTGCTACACACTAACTACATCTAATTATAACTGCATTGCACATAAAGTCAAAGGAATACGATTAAATGAAATTTGTTTAATTTATTCCGTGTGAAATTTGTAAGGAGTCGACATTTACACAGCTCGATTAGTCTAAACATTACTGTGAACATGTTTCAGTGTATAGTCACGGGTAAATAGCTCCAAATATGAAGAAAAAGTTTGCTATTGCGTCATATTAAGCGAATTTTTCCCGTTAAATAGGCAAGAAAAACTTATCCTTCCGGTTTGTAGGTGTTTTAACAAACTTCAGCCTAATGCAACCGAACAATTACACCAGTCAATAAGTGTTTAAAAAATATTGTCAACCCTAAACGCTTAATTTCTTGTATAACAACGCGACCAAAATAATAAAACGACCATAACACAGTAATTGATAGGATGAGCTGACGAGAAGGCATTTATTTAATTGGGATATGTGGCGAATTGAATGAAAAGCTTTGAGTATGACGGTCGATGGATATAAGAGTAGAGGAAGACCGAAAAAAGGATGGATGGATTGTGTGAAAACTGATATGTGTGTAAAAGGTGTGATGACTGAGATGACATCTGATAGGCGAGTGTGGAAAAGGAAAACATGTTGTGCCCCGACCCTACTTAGGTGGGATAAGGGTAAGAAGATGATGATGTGGCGAATTGAATGATGTCGTACTAAGAGCTCCCTGCTACTCAAAAACAGACTAAATAGTAAGCGCGAAGCATGTTGATAATAACGCCATCTCTTAACAATAAACTAAAACATTAGTGTAAGTTAAGTGTAATATAAAGTCAGTTTTTTTGCAAACATATCGTGTTCACAAAAATATAAAAAGTTTGTGAATAGTATTTTTTAATACACAGAACCATGAAACTAATTTTCAAATAATGTTAATGATTCTAAAACTTCATACTTCTTTTACTATATTATCTGATATTGTGTGTAGGTGCAACAATAATACAATGTTTGTACGAAACGTGTGAAATAATGACATCTATCGGTGTGATTCAGTACCCGGTAACTATTACACCATATTCACTGCTCCAAGGAATCCAACTTGGATTTAACACATTTTTCGAGTTGCTGGAAAATCTCAAATTTTTGAGTTTGTAAACATCCTGAGATTTACATCATAAATTCCTAATTCATTCACTAACACGAAATTTTTTCTCTCGATTGATTACCAATCGTGATGTACAACAATAAACAATTATCACACACGAAAACGAACAAGTGATCAGATTTATAAGTTTTATTTGGACATAAGTGTTTGATTCGCGATACAGCAGCAAATCGAACTTATAACTTGTGTTGCAGCAATGTTGAGCAGTGCTATATTTTATAAAGACCAGACCAGTACAAACGAGGATAATTTAGTTCGAATCGTAGCGAGATTTTATCGAGTATACTACCTATATTAACTGTGGACTTAATCTTTATGCCTTTTCATTCATACAAACGTATGAATGTTAAATTTTAAGATTGCTAGGTTATATCTTTAACTTTCTGAATTACCTATGGGTCAAGTTAATTTTTTTTATTTTCTTTATTTTTTATAACTCTTTTAGGCCTATAGATACCTATGGTATAAGGTAATTTAATTTTAACCATAGTTCTGATCTCTCACTTATATAGGTAGTGTCGGATTTAGATTGGAGTTTGTATGTTTACAGTCTACAGATGTGTAGTACTTTACATTAAGTAGCTTCATTTAGTTTTTTAAGTCAAAAATGTACACCAAGAATCATACAAATCATAACAGCATATGCTACTATAGTGACTTTCATCTGTACGATCGATTTAGCATTAAGTTAGTTATAAGTAAGGTCTCCTACCATACAAGTCACTTGTATCAAGGATCATACATTTGGTAATAAATATCTATTATACTTGTGAGGGATTGTTTTGGAAATTAATTAATTCGTGCTCGGAGGAGTTGGTATTTACAGACATATTTATTTCAAAAGTGACACGAGTAAATAAAATACACATAAAAGGCACAAACCATTTAAGTACCTACAAGTTTATTAAACTTGTATAAAGTATAAACTAAGTTAGCATATAATATACACTTCAAGTTACATTAAAATGAAAACTGTATGTATTTACTAAATGAAAAATTGTCATCATAAATGAAACAGTTTGTCGTTTCATTTATATTACATGTGTATTTTCATTTATTTTACATATAAATATATTCTACACGGAAAACAACACACTTATTAAAATAAGTTTATCTATATCCCAAAACCATTTTAGCCAGCTACAATTTTTGGCACACTACTAGACGACTAAATTCGTGTTCAAGTTAGCTCAAATAAAACATATTACTTAAAATCTATGTACATAGGAACAATGCAAGAACTCTCATGTACTCAAGTTATATACATTTATTTACATATAGTATATGCTATATTTGATTGTAGCGTTTCCACTAATTATATAAGTTTCATTAAAAATGAAAACGAAAACTCAAGCATTCATCTTGAACAATAATACATAGAAAACAAAACTGAAAAGTGTAGTAATAATGTATTTCATTTACAACACTAACATTTCCTTCTATTAAAACAATAACGAATTGTTCTGTGTTTCATTTAAAATGAAAATAAAGGATAAGCATTTTAACATCTGTAGATTTCAAATGATTATTTTAAATTAATAAAATTGATAAAATATTAAATTGGGTTTAAATTCATTGTGCTGAATACAGCATTCTGTGTAATTTTTGACAGCAATTACTTCTACCTTATTTCAGCACTTCTACATTTTTAAGCGTTTCATTTAAAATCGAAATAAAACACAAACGCTCATTTTATATCAATAAGATATATAACAACACTTATATAAAACGACAGACTCATACTCGTGTAAAATACAATAACTTTTAAGTATTTGATATTTCTAAAATTAAAGTATCTGCGATTAGGAATTACTGGAAATAAGTTAAAACATTTATCAAAACAGATAGTAATAAATACAGTTGTTATGATTTTGTATGTATATTTCTTAAATAATCTGACGGCTACGTTTGGACTACACTCTCCGTACCAAAATAAGAGAGCGAGAGTGTTTTTTTTTCTGTTTCATTGTTTTGGCATAGGTAATCGATTTGTGTTAGATTTTTTATTATGTAGTGTTGTATTGTTAGAGTCCCGTTTACATGTTGGAGGCGAGCGCGGCGCGGTCGATGCTGGCGTACTCCTTGCCGGAGCGTACAGTCCCGCCCCCGTGACGTCACTCGAGCTGAACACGTTTACATGTTGGAGGCGAGCGCGGCGCGGTCGATGCTGGCGTACTCCTTGCCGGAGCGTACAGTCCCGCCCCCGTGACGTCACTCGAGCTGAACACGTTTACATGTTGGAGGCGAGCGCGGCGCGGTCGATGCTGGCGTACTCCTTGCCGGAGCGTACAGTCCCGCCCCCGTGACGTCACTCGAGCTGAACACGTTTACATGTTGGAGGCGAGCGCGGCGCGGTCGATGCTGGCGTACTCCTTGCCGGAGCGTACAGTCCCGCCCCCGTGACGTCACTCGAGCTGAACACGTTTACATGTTGGAGGCGAGCGCGGCGCGGTCGATGCTGGCGTACTCCTTGCCGGAGCGTACAGTCCCGCCCCCGTGACGTCACTCGAGCTGAACACGTTTACATGTTGGAGGCGAGCGCGGCGCGGTCGATGCTGGCGTACTCCTTGCCGGAGCGTACAGTCCCGCCCCCGTGACGTCACTCGAGCTGAACACGTTTACATGTTGGAGGCGAGCGCGGCGCGGTCGATGCTGGCGTACTCCTTGCCGGAGCGTACAGTCCCGCCCCCGTGACGTCACTCGAGCTGAACACGTTTACATGTTGGAGGCGAGCGCGGCGCGGTCGATGCTGGCGTACTCCTTGCCGGAGCGTACAGTCCCGCCCCCGTGACGTCACTCGAGCTGAACACGTTTACATGTTGGAGGCGAGCGCGGCGCGGTCGATGCTGGCGTACTCCTTGCCGGAGCGTACAGTCCCGCCCCCGTGACGTCACTCGAGCTGAACACGTTTACATGTTGGAGGCGAGCGCGGCGCGGTCGATGCTGGCGTACTCCTTGCCGGAGCGTACAGTCCCGCCCCCGTGACGTCACTCGAGCTGAACACGTTTACATGTTGGAGGCGAGCGCGGCGCGGTCGATGCTGGCGTACTCCTTGCCGGAGCGTACAGTCCCGCCCCCGTGACGTCACTCGAGCTGAACACGTTTACATGTTGGAGGCGAGCGCGGCGCGGTCGATGCTGGCGTACTCCTTGCCGGAGCGCGGGCGCGCGGCGTGTCGCTCCGTCCCCGTGACGTCACTCGAGCTGAACGAGGAGACGGAGAGCGACTCCATCCAGTCGGAGGTGTCGGAGGCGCCGCTAGACGTGCTCTTCGTCGTTAGTTGGCTGTGGCGCGCTCCCATCTCCGGTTCCACTGCAAAAATGCATGTATTTAAATAGATACGAGTGGAAAAAAAACGTCAAACTCCTTGTAACGCCTGATTTGTAAAATAAGAATTAATTCTTACAGTCATCGCCAAAATTTTTGAACACTCTAAAGATACCAGGTGAATATTTAGGCAGTAGCAATTTTTTTTAATGTAGCTCGGCATAGTGACTGCACTATGCCTGATGTTAAGCACATTACAATCCAAAACAACGGCGACTACCGAGAGATACGCCATCCTTCGTCAGTCGCCGCTGTCATGCCGGCCTGCGTGAATGCTTCTTCGCATTACGCTTGAAGGACCCCATGTTATAGGAAGGAGGGAACACACTAGCCGGGAGATTGTTCCACAGCTTCATGGTAAAAATAAAATGGCAAAATAGGCAAAATAGTATGTTGCGAACTTTTTAGTTCGTACCCAGATAGGGTTTACCGTAAAACTGTGGCTCCGAAGACCAGTGCGCGTGGTTCGGTTGTGAAAAGGAGAGGAAGAGATTAAATTGAATAACTCTTTAGAACACTCGCCATGATACAAACGGTAGAACACTTTAAGGGGTACACTTTGCACTCGATTCTCGTTCTAAATCAACTAAAAAAATAGATGATTAATATTTAACCTAATTACCTAGAAACACAAAAATTATACTCAATCCTTTGAGCGTCTACGTTAAAGCACATTGTCAATGATCGTCGGGTGATTTCACTTTCATTTGAAAGGGAACGCGGGAACGTCAGGTAGAAAACAAAAAGAGTTTATTGCCCGTTTTACTATCGAAAGTTATTAACTCCGGGTCGCCCATTGTAGCTTTTGGCACCGGTCATTGCACTTAGGTTTTTTCTATTTTATTTACACGTTTGTAGCTATACTTTTTAAAGTCTTAGAACAAACTTTAACTTATATTTCCTTGGGTATTTGTTTTAACATTATTATTTTATATGTTAAAACATAGACGCGTAGACGATTGTGTATAATAATTGTATTTTTCTAGATAATTAGGTCAAATATTAAGCACCTATTTTTTTATTGATTTAGAACGAGAATCGAGTGCAAAATGTCCTCCAGAAATATTGCTACAGTCTAAACAGTCAAATTGTATATAAAGTCATGTAACATTTTTTGGAATTCTAGTACGGGCCATGTAACTAGTTTGAATTTCTTACTAATTTGCTAATTAATTATTTGGATTTTGAACAAGGAAAGATCATTTGTTATTATACAAAACGTCCCATAATAATATTTAGAAAAATGTAATGTAAAAACTTACCGATTTTCTTTTTCCTCCTTGTAAGGGTGTCGACGTCACACGAATTCGACTTAGTTATCGTAGCCATTTTTTCAAACTGGAACGTCAAGTTCTTCAAAGGGTCCGAAGATGTCGATTTCACGAAAGCCATCTGCGCCGGGATCAACGTCTTCCTCATCTGTTTATTGTTCTTCAAGTGCTTCTTCATCGTTTTAGAATTCGTTATCGGCATTTCGAAGTCAAAATCGCCCCTATGGTGTTTCAACGAGCCCGTCGACACTCCGGAATCGTTAGAACTCGACGAATCCCTGTTCTTATCCGATTTACTCGGTACACTCGATGACCTTCGGATCTTCACTGCGTCTCTAAATTTCGTTACGAACAAATTCTCCGTTTTCGCTTCGGGTGCTTTGAACAGCTTGTCTTTTGATTCAATAATTTCTAAAGTTTTCAATGGCAGTCCTTCGTTGATTCTATCATGCTTATTCGATTTCCTGAGGACGGTCGGTGTGAAACATATTTGACTGTTCAATCCATATTCATCGTCATGCCTTTTAGTAAAATCTGCTGAACTCGATCGTCGCGTGCTTATTGTATTATCAATATCAGAATGCGTGGGATCTGATATATGGCTAATTCTGCTAATGTTATCTGAATGATTTTTATGACTGTTACTAGAACTGCTTATTTCTAATCCTTCCATATGCATGTAATTAGCATGATTGTTGCAGCATTCTGTTTGGTGTACGGTGTTTGCTGTTGATACATCGCTTTCCAGCTCGGTTATATCTTCTAATTCTTCCTGACTGAATCCGGCGCTTCGGAGGATTTGCAGGGAGCTTTCGAATTTCTCCAAAGTTGTAAGGTCCATGTTAGCGTAGTTGCTGAAGTCGATTGGTTCTTGTACCGGTTTTTTGGGTGGCGGTGCAACGTTAACATAATTGGCGTGCGGTTCTTCATCGATATTGTCGAAATCGGGGTTGTTATTGGTTGTTGTTGATGAATTGTTGTCGTTTTTGGTTTCATTTGCGTGATCGCAGCTGCACTGTTGGCCGCTGAGGAGACATTTTAGTTTCTTTGGTGTATCGTAAAGGTTTGATATGTCTGTATGACCGTCTGCTGGGTGCTCCTGGAAATGCAAATTCATTTATTTTAATATTTGACTTATACAGTAGTTACAGATTTGTCCATCTGTCATAGATATGATGTGTAAATAAATAATATAACTAGGTACCTGTATCAAAGGCATCGGTGTCTTCGGCACATCATAATTTTCGTAAGGTCCACTGAAGGATTTCTTCCTGCAACAGCACGGCTTCTGTTGCCAGCACTGGCAATTGTTACCAGTTTTCGCAGGAATGGTGGGTGTACAGCAGCCGACAGGGCTCGCGCGTTTCGAGTCGAAGCTCTTGTCCAGCATACATGAGCTGCGCGGCACGCTGTATTCTGAAGCGCTGCCGCTAGACCGGGAATAGATGGAGGCTCGATCGGAATCCGAACGTTTCTCCATTATATTGTCCATAGTCCATACTGGGGACATGACGGATCCTGGAGTACCCATCGTTGATGATCTGTAATAAGAGTCATTCTTCCGTATTCTTCTACTTACGATAGTCAGCTATTGCGTCGATTCAAAGTTTCAATACCTAATTCTATAAACAGGTCTTAACTATAAATAATTCGACCTTAATAATGTAGATTATCTGGGTATACTCCTCACACTGATATAACTCTAATAAGTAAGCGAGATTGATTTACTTATTTTTTTTTTATCATATTTTGCGATTCAATAATTTTGAAGTAAGGAAAGTATTCATTTTAGTGACCAATTGTCAACACGGAACAACGCTTCTTGTATAGAAATATAAGACTGTATGATTTTTGTTAATTTGAACGTTTTCAAACGACATCTAATTAGAACTGGTTTAATTCATCAGATGTGAACGATAAATGAACCTTTACCTGGTCAAATGACTGATCTTTCCGATGCAGGTTGAACAGCGTGGTAAAGAGGTTGGCCTTCGGAACTTCTCTTCGCCGTTACTATCAACGCTGGAATCCAAATCAGAGAGACAGTGCATGGTTTGGCTCGCAGGACCCGCCCAGGAAGGCGATACGGACCGCATGTGGAAGCACTCGTCCATACACGAGCTGGTATCCGAAAAGCGTTTCTCCATCACTGGAAAGTAGATGGTTAAATCGTTCACTTCCTTGCTTAATTAAGATGCGCAAACAGTTTCAATACTGACGTTGCGTACAAAGAATTTGAACAGAATTGTATTAATTAGGATTATGATATATTCGTTTTAGGATTTCGTATACTTATACTTTCCCATCATTTTGATTTACATCGTTATTGTATGTGACAATAGCCTTATTTGTCAATTTTACTCTGCAGCGAAAGTTTAACCTAAAGGTTATATAGTTATTAACAAATGCTCTATCAACATTCAAGCCTAAGCCTCTATTAACCAAACCAGTAAAATTCAAATTTTGATAAGTATATTTTAATTTTTTTTAAATCTACAACCCTCCTTCTTTTGTTAATAAGTTACGGACGTTTTTGCGACTTGTAATAGAGTGACAATTTTTTATTATTGTCGATTGATTGATTACTCTATTTGTAGCTGCGAGGTTCAATTTATCAGTGCAACGAACAAAAATTGGTTACTCATTAGCACTACCCGTGGAGCACGTGCAGGGTATTGAGATGTACAATTCTTGAGGACGCGAGTAATATCAGTTACATTAGTTAGATTATAAATACAATCAGTAGAAAAAGATATAGATGTTTAAACAAATGTGTTCGGAAGTGAAGTGTCTATTTTCAAAGAATCCTCCAAAGCATAGTAATAGAAGGATCCCGTATTAAACAGGTAATTGGACAAAGGTATTTGAACATTACCTGATCCACTCCTAGAGGCCACGCTGAGCCTAGAGTGTGCGTCTAAGCTGTAAACGTTGAGGAGGTCGGTTAGCTCCCTGCTACCTTCTGCGGCGAATACAAATAGGCCTTCGCCCTTACCGCACCGTGAGCCACCTTCCACGCAGAATCGCTTGTCAACAACGCCGTATCGTCTGGGAATTAATATGAATTGCAAATTAAGTTCTCTTTATATTTAAAAAAATGGTTGAGAGGATGTAGGTTTGAAGTTATTGGTGTCGAATACTACCTAAATCTAAATTGGATCGTTGTCATTTTCAGACGTAAATACTTGGCGTTGAGTTTCAGTATGATTTAGTACGTTCAATGGCCCTAGCAGCAACTCAAAGTAACTGAAATTGTTATGTTAAAAACCGATTTATATACTACAAAATTAAATAATATAAGTAAAAATGAACAAAAAACATACACAAAATCATATTTAAATATTAACATAAATCGTTTATATGATATTTCAAATGAAAGTATTAGTAAGAGTAATAACTAACGACATGGTGTGTTGCATTAACGAAAGCAACTTCCATTTCAGGTTTAAATTCACTCACTTTTAATAATACCCCAGAAACGTATAACTTCAATAAAAACATAGGCACTATTATATGACCAGTTAACCCGTCATCATCCATTAACAGGTTGCTTCATTGTTACCAGATTATTTGATAAAATTTATACGAAAGAATAAGGACAAGCGACACTATTAAAATAAAAGTTTGAATATCTAACATTAATTGTTCTCTAATGTATAAATACATCAATTACAGTGCGATGTTTTTTGCAATTTCCACTAAGACATGGCAAATTTTAAGAATCCTGGTAAAATTGACACAATACAGACAAATATACAGAATTACAGAGAATAATTTCAAAACCTTGCAACACAACCAAAAATATTCAAACGGAATACAATATTTATGAAAAAATTGTAGACTATCACACGTATTTTGCCTTCTTTTTTATATAATGAAAAAATATTTGGCGCCGAATAAATTGCTTTACGACTTTTCGCCCAGCAAATTGGGGCAAATTGCTTCCCTAAATTAACAGTTATACAGCGAACAGGCTTATTTTTAAGCAGACATGAAATATCATGTTAGGTTCTTCTTCAAAGAAACAGTTGTGCCTTGTTCTTTTTTAAGTCGGCTTAATCTATGCCACTTGATATTTCATATTTCCCGAAATGGACTACAAAGAATTTCTGGTAAAAATGGCACTTTGATTTTGAAAGGATTGAAGTATAGATAGGTTCATTCAGAATTTGTATCCACATCGTTCAACGTAGTATTCAACGGTATTACTAAAACATCATCAATATAACCATTAATTTTTAATTTTGTACTTTGTATATTTTATCCTTATACGACAATCTTTCAGCTTACGTTAAAACACAGTGTGATCTTAGATGATCACACTAAGCCTAGAGGAGAACTTCTTACACGTGTAATCTAGACGGTATCTATGGTATGGACGAGAATCTATGGTAAATAGACGGTAGAAAATAGTCGAGAGTTTTTTTGGCAATATCTTGAAATGGCATGTAGCGGATAGTATATTTTCCTAATATTATTTGTTATTTGTATCTATATTTTGTAACATTGGTGGTGTTTGCAATATAGTTTGGGTATTGTGCACGACTGGAGTGGACGGGAAATAATACTGACTTACCACGAAAGCTCCCTGTAAAGGTCTAACAAGACGGCCACCATCTTGTTAGTTCATTGAAATGATCGCAAGAAACTTTTAATATCACCTACTCGACAATGGGTGTAATAATCTACTAGAAGTATTGGTTGCCAAAAGAAAAAAACCTCTATAAGTCTTCCATCAAGTTTATAATAACATCGTTAACACAAGGCGGAACGAATCAGCTGATGTTTATTATCATGTCGACACTTTAGCAGTAGACCGTGAAAAATCAACAATGAGGGTGGTTTTAGGGCCACCCGTATGCCGTAAATTACTCTATAAAGTTTAATTAGTCCCTACGAAGAGATGACTTGTTTCGTGATTGATTCGTTTTGTTCACGGGAGTTGTTGGACATTTGTTCATATAATTGCGCCTTTTAATGAGAAATGATAGATCGTTTAGTTAATTTGTGTTAAGAAACACTTCATTGCGGCAGTGTTGTTCCTATTCTGAAGGTGTTCAATAATTTCCAAATTACTTCATCTTCTTGCACTTGTCCCACTGCGAGTAGAGTTTCTTTCTTCATGTTGTATGGTGACATTTGATTGCCTAACGTCAGCCCTCATTAGAGTCTCTTTACTTATATCTAGCTCACGGTAGCTCAATAGCGACTACATTTATATAGCGAGTTATTTGGACATCAATCAAAATCAAAAATATTTTAATCAATTTAGCCCCTGAAAAGGTGCTTATAAACGTAAAAGCACCAGTTCGGAGAACAACCCAGTCATCGAGAAGAACCGCCAAGATATTCGATCTGGTTTATCTTTTCAGTATTTATATTTTTATAAAACATAGCCGTTGTTATTACAAAAAAGTTAAATACGTATTGAACCCTGCCTTTAAAAAGGTCTCATATTAAATGGTCATTGAATGTTCGCCATCTTGCTCATTTGTCTGCTTTGGTTACGTTAGGTTAGACTCGTGAAGAAAACGTGGGTTAGAAGCGTGAAAATCTCGCTCAAGAGAAGAGTTAATACAGACCTTGAACCGAGACCCCTGGGGAAGACCTTACCGCCTAGTAATGGGCTCCTTAAGACCGCGAACTCCCTCTATCACGCAACGTCTCGAGCCAGAAGTTCTGGAAGCTATTTTGTCCAGACTGTTTCCAGCTGAAATTGCTGTGACACCGCCTTTCGCTGTCAATCTACCAGATGTGCAGGATGAGGCGCCCGCGGTCAGCCAAGCGGAACTGGGCGCAGCGGTGAATCGACTGCGATCGAAAAACACCGCGCCAGGACCAGACGGGATCCCAGGACGCGTCTGGGTGTTAGCCTTGGAACACCTAGGGGAAAGGCTGAAACGTCTCTTCAGCGCCTGTATACGATCCGGGACCTTTCCGCATCCGTGGAAGGAGGGAAGTGAGCCCGTAACATGGAGTGACCAATTTGTTGCTGTTTCTAGTATATAAATTACTAGCTTCTGTCCGCGACTTCCTCCGCGTGGAATAGTTACTTTGAGTTGACGCTAACTCGCAGCGGAAGCTCTCAAGAGGAAAAAATTCCCCGATTTTGAAACATTCTTCATTGGTGCTCCGCTCCTATGGGTCTTAACGTGATGATATATATATGACATAAATAAATAACCTTCCCCGATAAATGAGCTATATAACACTGAAAGAATTTTTCAAATCGGATTGGTAGTTCCTGAGATTACCCCCTACAACGTCACAAACTCACAAATTTTACCTCTTTATAATGCTAGTATAGATGTTCGTCTTTTATATCTATCCATGTTCTGATTTCAATTCTCTGAACCTACGCCCTGGATCAGTTTAAGCGAAATTATAAATATTTGTAGAAAATTTTCTCAAGAAATGGTGTTTTTTCCGAACAATACATATTTATAGGCAGTTGAGAGGCATAATTTGTCAAAATGAGAACTACATTGATGCTTTTTCACCGCGTTTATGATGTTTAACATCCAGTAAGATATTAAAGTGCTCATTCGTTTCAAACATAACATTCAAAACCGTATCTTTTAACCAAATATTAATATGTCGGTTTAAAAGCAAATTGGGAATTGTGGATAGAACAAAGGAATTTAATTATACTGGGAGGCAATAGCTTCCTAGATGCATCTCTAGCCGGAACATTTCATGGATGCCTCAAACGCTTGGCACATCCAAAGCATCTTATAGACGACGCAACGTCTTGTACATGACTGAGTTTATTACTGGATATGACTTTAAAATTATTTATCTATACCATTGTTCGAAGGTTTCAAGGCTTAAATACTTATATGGATATTATAGATAATTACGAGCACGATAAAGATGAAGTATTGACACCCGTAATTCAGAGAAAAAAAAGGGGAATATGATCTTAATTAGGAAGATATCTCTTACGCTGCTTTAATTTTTTACAACATTGTGCCTGTATAAAAGGCATTTTAATATAATCGTACAGTAGTGAATATATATTCTTGTCATTGCTTTTCCACAGGTGATAAATGAAAATAGCTATATTTAAAAGGATTTATATAACGGGACATACATGTGAAAATTCATTTGGACCATATCAAAAGCAGCTGTGATACAAAATCACAATTATCACGTGACAACTATTTTTCATTTCATAAGAAAAAGAACAGTGTTATTTAAGATATTAGGTAACCTTCGTGCCTAATGTGAAACTGTTAGAATTTGTTACTACATATTTTTATTTTTTTTATATTCTATTTAATTTTTTCGCGGCTTCGTCCACATTGCTCTTTCCAAAATGGTTGGACCGATTTTCACGGGATGTTCACTGGTAGATAGCAGACCTCTTGTTCGATAATGTATAGCTTAACATTTTCATTATAATAATAATAATTTATTGTCCAATAAGTTTTACATACATGATTTACAGAATTAAAATGTCACTGACGGTGCCGATTTAAGATCACGTTGAGGTCTGTACTAGGCTTGAGACTGTATCACAGACGCCAGCGCAAACTCCACTGATTTATATTGCATTATGTAAATTGTTATATAATCATCATGAGCTCCTACTATGTGTGATTGTTGAGCATGTGAGTGTGTGTGTAAATATATAGGTATGTATTTCTAGGTGTATTGAGCATATATATGTGTGTGTGTGTGTGTGAATATAAGGGTGTATCTTAGTAGCACTTGGGTATTTGTACGTAGTTCGTTTAGTGTTTGTAATGATTTTAAAATGATCAAGTTAAACGCCAATCAAATACATAATTATTTCTTTACCAAAAACGGTTTTAACATGTTTTAAAATTACATAGTTTCTGTGTATTTTTTTTTCAACATTCACATGCTCATGTTAGTACAACCACATAATATCTGTTACACTATAATAGTCACTTCCAGCTTCTTTTATATCAAAGTGTCTGGAGACCGCAAAAGGCGTCCGCACGAAGGCTGCACTAGACAGATCCTTTAGCGTTATTTTGATTCGTACTCAAAGGAATACGAACTCTCGAAATGTATATATTTTGGATAAATTGAAAATTCTATCGCCGTAACTATATTTTTTTATCATAAAAAATAATAATTCTACTATGTTTGGAACCAGTTCAATTCCATTTGGAGCAAGTTTAATGAAGCGTAAATACCTTTAGATAGTCTCTTATTCAATCTTCATTTGAAATGCCTGCCTGACTGTTTGTTTGTTTAGACACACATTACTGCTAAAGTATTGCGTTCACGACAAAACCTCAAGAAAATCATAAAATATCCTCGAGTAACATTTAGTCTTTGCTTCTTTAAAGTTACTGTTCAAATGTCAAATGATCAAATGTCAAATGTTCAAATGTCAAATGTTCAAGTGTCAAATGTTCAAATGTCAAATGTTCAAGTGTCAAATGTTCTTGTAATTTTAATGACGACGCGACTTAAGTACAAAAACATAGTAGATAGGTAAACGGACGTCAACCTCATCGAAAAACTAGGGTACTTTGTAAATATTACATTTAATTTCACATGAAACTAGTCGCGGGCACAGTTGGTTGTTAATATAATAAATAATGCAGACAAAGCTGCAGGTAGCAGCTAGTACTTATATTATATAGGAAAACTTTATTAAACGGAGAAAAGTAGTTACAATTTGAACCTTTCACATTTTTAATGGCTTTTTTCAATACTTAGAACGATTTAAAAAAAAACGTTGAAGGCATGAAAAAGACACAGTAGCTCAAAACGAATCACCCTAACACATGCATAAGGAAAAACAGTAATTCTTCATTCAGTAACAATATATCATAAAAATGAGTTCACTATCTAACATCGTCTATTTTTATTACAAGTTACGAGAACATAACTCATATTTTCATATCAAACAAAACGGTCACGTTACGAAGGAATCTAAATTTTATCTTAAACGCTGAATTAAATAGTTACTTCGAACCCCATTTAAAAAAACACTCATATTATTGCATTTTTATTCATGGGATGCGCCCCTAATAAAGAGAAGTACGTGATCCGCGTGAATAAAACTAACCGACCGAATTGAAAATCAGCCTATTCGTATAGAAATATTCGTGTTTACTCGCACTATTGAATTTCGACGTCTATATTTTTAAATTCGTAGCTTCTGGTATCGAACCTTCTTGCGCACTCCGATTTTGACAGCTTTTTCTTTCTTAATTTTTAATTGCACGAGACACGTGTCTTATTATACCAGGATGAGTATATTATTATAATGTTTCTTTTTTTTAAATATTAATGACTTTAATATCTAGGAACTCTTTTGTGAGATTATGTTACCGCCGGAACAATATGAAAGAGTTTTTTAGTGTTTGTTATTTGGCCATAAAATGTTTTTTGATATGGCTTTGTTGACAACAGTAAAGGCTGTTCAAGGTATTTTTTATTCCTGCGGTGGCAAGTATTATTACTGTATTTATAAAAATGTTAATTATTATTGATTAAAAAGCATCTTGCGATAATTTCAGTGTTGCAACAAAATGGTGGCGTTTTTCCTAGAATTTTCTTAGAGTTTTTGTGTGTTAAGATTTTTAATCTATCTAACTCTTGCACAATAACCAAATTGTGTCGCCATAAATTATGTATGTGAACACGTCCTACACGGCGGGACTGATTTTGATGAAACAATTTGTCAGTATAGTATAGTTTAGTAAGTCCTTGGATGGTTTGAATTTATAATTGGATCAGGAACGTGGCGCTTCAATCGAATTTCAGGATTTCTTATTTTCCGCATAGGAGAGTAAAACTAAAAAAAATAAGAACATTTTTTTTTTGTTAAAACAATTAACAAAACTAAATGCAGTAAAATTTTCATTCCAACAATCATTAAGTTAAATCAAGCGTTAAAAGAGATCTTAAAGGGAGATTTCTAAAACCCGAAAAACTTTTATAAAAGCAAGTCTAACTGTTTATCTACAAAGGAGAAAATGATGAAGATAGAGAAGATTATATCGTTCATCCCTAATTCGATATAACGAGTGATAAAAGCGAATTAGATAATGTATGGGGTCCCCTTTTACATTAAAAGATAAGGCAGTATCAAAGAACCGCCTTCGGCGAATCGATGCTTTATCTGAAAGGAACTAATTTTGTTTATGGGACACTGAGTTTTGCACGCGCATTGGTTTGTGCGATCATTAATATATATAATATAATATTACTACTATATAACATTTTTAATATAACTAGCTGATTCCCGCGACTTTGTCTGCGCCGCTTAATATCACAATTGTTTGTGAAACATCTATAGGCTAGGGTAAACTTGATTGTTAGCATGGCGAGACGTGGCGACGCGATGCCATGCGCAAGCGACTGTGCGCCATCTCTCTTGCCGCACTGAGCTCGCATACCTATAGTGTACACAATGTTGTTTACTACGTTACACATGTGCTTCAGATCTGCCAGGCGTCCCGTGACGGCTCAATTTTTTAAATAACTCAAAGGGATCAGGCAGTATTATCGAAGAAAGTTCCCAGACGGTTTGACTTTTTCCGACACTTCCAACAATTATTGTTATATTTCACGCAATTTACAAAAAAAATCTTGATATATTATATACCTACACCTTTCTCGTGAATCACTCTATCTATTAATGAAAACCGTATGAAAATCCGCTCAATAGTTTTTGAGTTTATCGCGAACAGTATATCGAATTTATTTCAAATAAGTATCACAAATACCAAGGAATTTCTCAAAAATTACACAACACCGCCATCTAGTTAGAATATAGAAGGACGAAAATAATTTAACTGTAACAAGCAAATG
>MU160021.1:0-22258 GCA_015888305.1 Antheraea pernyi
TTGCCGTGCTACTATAAAAAAATATGTAATAATGTAAATGTAACGTTTTCTGTTAAACATCCTATTCCATTACTATTAATCTACTATCCAAAGTACTCAAAACGAATACTGATAATATAAATTTTGTTTTACGACACTCATAAATTAAAATTTGAAACTCACGCAACGTTTTTGTACTCGCAATAATCCACGTCATCGGGACAGATAAGGTCTTCCCTTGGTGGGCCATATATGGCTGAAACCAGGCCCTGGATACCGTATCGCAGGAACGAACACGCACGAGCAAGCCTCCAGACTAAGGGCAATGGGGCATCACCACTGCCAATACCATAAACAGCCAAAAGCATTAGAGGCACACTTAATGCCGGACCAGTGAATACTGAGTTCTGAGGACAAATATTTTATGGTGCAATTTTCTTTGCAGTTTCTGTATGTGTGCCTAATTGAGATTCTAAATAGATCAAGTCATTTTTTTATGTAAAACTGCTTGGACGTAATGATTGGTGTATTTATTTTATTTCCATTGTCGCGTATGTAATTATATTAAAAGTTTCTTTCGATAATATCAATGAACTAGCAAGGTGGTGGCCGTCTTGTTAGAACTTGCCAGGAAGTTTTTGTGGCAAGTCAGAATCCATCTTCAATGTTATTATTTCACATTGACTTCACTTTTGCACAATAACCAAACTATATTACGTAAAACACTACCAATATTACAAAATATAGAACCAAATAACACAAGATTACAAATAAAATATAAAAACCACTACATGACATTGCAAAATCTCGCCAAAAACTCCGATTGGAGTTTTGATGCAATGTTTTGTAACCAAATATTTGTGACGTAAATAAAAAGGGAAAAGCGATGATGGCATAGTTGATAGGGTTATTGGACACCGCGTCGATGGACATAGGTTCGAATCCTAACAACTTGTCGGAGCTTTCGGTGAAGAACAATTTCGTGTTGAAACCATAGCATGGTGGTAAGGGTTTTCCTAGGTCCGCCTCTCTAGATACGATCTTCAAGCTAGAAATCTGTTACCATGCATTTGTTAGTGTTTTCCGGTAGCTGTTTTTGAGAGGCAGCTTCTCTCTAGATTTAGCGTCATTACCATCTTAGATCACATTGTAAAATACGTATTGAACCCTGGCTGCAAAAAGGTCTCATATTAAATACACCGCGGTCGCTGAATGTTCGCCATCTTGCTCTTTTGTCTCGCTTCGGTTACGTTAGGTCAGACTTGCGAAAAAGGATAACGCGAACTTGTCTCGGGCACGGTGCATTTATTAGGAAACTTTTTTAAACCAAGCATGTAATACGTATTTAATTTTTCTCTAATAACACAGATAAAGTATAAAAAAAGAAATACTTGACCTCCGAGAGGAAAACAAACGACTATGCTACAAACAAAGACATATACTCGTGTTAGCGTGACGAAGTAAAAGTGGTGTACGAAGACATGACTTAAAGTTAAAAAAAATATGTCAAATATTAGAAAAAAAAATGTATGTCACTCAAATGTTTCATTTAAGTCACATATGTTGGATCGCTTGCGGTTTTCTAAATTTTATTGAACGGTCAAGAATTAATTATTATTCGTATGCATTGATCAACGGTAATTCTTTCTGTTAATAAATCAAGAAATCTATACTTACAACGACATTCAACATAGATGAAATAGCTGTTCCCATAGACTCAGATATTAAAGCAACCATGATACAAATCGCTGTGAACATTAATATCCTTGGAATCTCCAGCGGTTGAGAAGTCAAAGGGTAGGTTATAATAAGGTATAGAAGACTGAACATTATCGTTGCTGGAGTTCGAGAGACAACGAGTGCAGCGTAGTAAGCTTTGAGTCCGTACCATCGATTGAAGTACTCCCGCTTGACAAGCTGGATTTCGGTTGGAACTAAAATAAAAATGAATAGCTTACGCACATACACACACCAATTGATTTTTGTTTATACAGATAGATTTCCAACCTATACTATTTCATACCTATAAAGTTAAAAATTAACTAGGGATTTTCTAACTCCACGTTATAAACGTTTTAATTTATTGTGAAAAGAACGTGACAATAATTCTAATTGAATAAAAGTTTACTTAATGACAATTGGGTATTTTATAGTCGTGCATAATTATGGTAATTCTTAGTTCTTTTTTTATATCATAGCAGGCAAACGAACACTTGGGTCATCTGATGTTAAGTGAACACCACCGTCCGTAGACACTAACAACATCAGGGGAGTCGAAAGTGCGTTGCCAGCCTGTGTTTCGGGGAAAGGGAGGGAGGGGGAGAAAAGAGTAGAAGATAGGTGGGCCTCCGGCGCTCTCACTGACCGAACGAAACGCAACAATGCAAACACTGTTATTTCACGTAGGTTTTCTATGACAGACTGGTACTACCCCGGACGAGCCGACCCATTCATGCTAAAACCAATAATAGCTTCAGCGTGGCTCTACCACCTACAATCGTACCTACAAACCTACCAATCGTATACCTATCATGAAAAATAAATGAAATGTTTTATATAAATAGCTTATGTCGATAACAGAAAAATAATCAATGATCCGCAAATCTATTCATCTAATCATTTAGCGAGATGGTGGTCAAAAGTTAAAAGTTATACAATATAAAAAAAATACAAATATAATTGTGAGTGCACGTAACTCGAGCACTTATTTTATAATTATAATTTAAGTACTACTTAATTAGCCTTGATGACATCAAAATTTTGTAATTAGAAATAGACAAAGGGGACTTATGCTATTAAAGTAATGTAGACAACTTACAAGCTAACAGTACCGGCATCATAGGTATGTAAAGCATGACGATAACGCAAGCATAACAGAAGCCAAAATTAAATATAGTTTTCGATGCATCGTAACCCATATTGTTGAAAAGCGATGCGACGATTATCCCGAGGAATAAATGAAGACCTACACGAAGCTGAAGGTAATTCTGAAAATTGCAAAAAAAAACATTAAAAAAAGTGTCAAGGCAGTCATAAGGACTCCCGATAGAAGTGAAAACTCAAAACAAGAGAATTTATTAAACTGTGTTCTCTTTTTAATTTTTAAACTAATTACAGTCTAAATTATTTGAATTTCATCATTTGTGAATTGAAATTATTTTCCTTAGTCACTCTTTCACGTGTATTGGCAATCGAAATAATAATTATATACTTTTTTATACATTTATTAATTCATCATACTTATAATGGGCTGCACAATCTCAGTACTAATCATGAATATTAGATATACATAGGCTCCTATACTATGCGTCGCAAGTCTGTCGTATAATCATTCACGCTTACTAGCATGTCATGATGCGAAATTATAAATCTTGATGGTGGTAGAGCCACGCTGAAGCTATTACTGGTTTCAGTATCGCCCGGGGTACTATCACCGTCTCATAGAAAACCGACGTGAAGTAACAGTGCTTGCATTGTTGCGTTTCGTTCGGTCAGTGTGAGCGCCAGAGGTCCACTTCCCTACCCTCTTCCTCCTTCCGTCCTCCTCCTGCCCCTCTCTCCTCCTTCATACACAGGCTGACAACGCACTTGCGACTCCCTGGTGTTGCTAGTGTCTATGGATGGTGGTGATCACTTTACATCAGGTCCTGTTTCTTTCCTGTCCGTTTGCCTCTTATGATATAAAAAAAATCTCCTGCCATAAAAATACCGCTCGACGTGTCTAAGGACGTTATCACTACAAGAACAATATAGTAAAGATATTTATTGTTGAAAATATTGCCACAGATGATGTCTGGAATTGATATCTCACTCTCTCTGTGTGCGTCCACTAAAAATAGTTGTAACATTAATGTATCTTATATATGTATGTTAAAAAGATAAACCCGGTTGAGTTTCTTGTCAGTTATTCTCGATGACTGGATTGTTTTCCGCACCAGAGGCAGTTTTGAGGTTCACAACCGCCTTTTTAGAGTCTAAATTGAATAAACTAATTTTGATGTTGATGAAATGTATGGAAATCACACAATTTAAACTAAGTCTTGCTTGAAAATGAAATTCCAATTATAAGTAAATCTCTGAACAATTTACTACATTCGAAAACGTTTAAAACGGAGTTTTGGCGGGATCTTGGAATGTCATGTAGTGAATTTATATTCTTGTGTTATTTGTATTTATAGTTTGTAATATCGGTGGTATTTTCCGTAATGTAGTTTGGTTATTGTGCAAAAGTGAAGTGGGTGGTAATAATACCACTAAACATGAATTCTCACTTGCCACAAAAACTCCCTGGAAAATTCTAACAAGAGGGTCACCATCCTGTTGCAACGTTAAAATGGTCACAAGAAACTTATAATATCATTTCCTACTCAACAATGGAAGTAATAATCTACTAGAAGACTGGTTGCCTTACCTAAAACACAAAAAAAAAATTAAAAACAGTCTTACCTTATTACGTACGGTTTGGAGTATCATACGTTTGAGCAGTACAATAAATTGCTGACAAGGCGTGCTCCCATGTTTGTAATTATGTTTCTCCACTCCGCCAGTATTTAGCTGTTCAATCTCCATTTCTGTATACCCTTCATCGTAGTTCTCTTCCAGTCCATAATCTCTCCATTTGTGACACCTGCCGTTTTCTACAGTAGTTACCATTCTTTCAGCATGGGCACCATATTCTCCGCTCGACACGTCGATAACTGCAATATTAATGATAAAATTTAGCATTAATAGAAAACAAAATGTACTAGTAGATAATTATACAATCTAAATATATAAAAATCCAGTGTCATGATGTTGGTTCACGATGAATTCCGAAACTACTCATCCGATCTTCATGAAAATTTCCATCTATGTATTATTTGGTTCAACTTGAGAGATAATATAATTAGTAATTCGAATAACGGTATCAATATCTTTTAATTGTAAATAAAATGGTTTTCAATTTTGATTATTGTAAATTTTATCAGTACCTACGCAACGGATGGCGCTTTAAATTAGACGCTTGTTGACAGAAAACCGTAGGACCGAGTGCTATATATATCTCATAGATGGCGCTACGTTTTAATTACGAATTTATTTTTCAACTCCAGTTTGTTTTATTGTGCAAGTATTTTGTTCAATTGAACATGTAAAAACTAAGTCACAGCAACGCGTGGCCAAGTTTAATATCTGGATTAATTCTGTATATACAAATCCCAAACCTGGATGTCGGTAACATTTACATATACGGGAATATAAATTAAAATACTCTAGTGTGTACTAGTTGAAGAGAAGTGTTTTTTTTCTGGAGCTGACTAAGCTATTGACCTAGCAAGGTCTTAACAGCTTCACCGGACTACATTGAAGATATGTATATTGAATGTAACTTAATAACAACCATACGACAACGTTTGACAACAAAACTGTAGCATGTTAATTTTATGAACACCGCCATCTCGTGGCCACAGAGGAATTCGTTAACAGTGCGATATATTCATTTTCTTTCATTATATTTTTATTACTACTTAACATTTATTGATAGAAAAGCGAAATATTACCGTTCAAAGAAAAAAGAGTATTATAGATATTCGGAAGAAAGGAAAAAGGTCACATGGTATTTTTTTAATTTGTTATCACAGTCTGTTCTCGAATTATACTACATCTAAAAACGAATTGGTCGTACTTCGCTAAAGGTGCAAGCTAGAGATCATTCAACATTTCTCCGGGTAGTATTTTAGCTAGACGCGCTCCTTTTCCTTACTTCTGCAAAATTATATTTAAACTATTCCATTTCTCCGGAACAGTTATGAAAATTACATTGAGATAACTTCCGTGACTACTTTAATTATACAATACTATTATATAACATAAACATTTAGGAAGGTTGTGAACTTAAATAATGCGCGTAAAACAAGATACGATTTACGTATAAGATAATAATTGTATAGCTGACTAGCTGTGCCCGCGATTTCGTCCACGTGGAATCTGATGTATAATACAGTGACTAATAAAGTCATCTAAATATATTAACTATCTACATTTCTAACATTTCTACATTTCATTTATTTAAAACAAAATAATCCCAAGGAGGGTTGATGTCAGGCAGGCGGCCGATCGTAAGAATTAAGCCAAATCATATACCACAACATGACAAACATATTGTACCGACTCTACTTATGTGGAATTAGGGTAAGAAGAAAAAGAAGAACTATCTACATTTCTAACGTACTTAAGTCGCTTCGTTTAAAATTACAGTAACTTTTGATCGACCGAACCGATTTTAATGAAACAAAGACTACAATTTAATTGAAGATATGCTTTATGATTCGAATTATATCGAAGAGGTTTTATCATGAACGCAGTACTTTAGCAGTGATGCGTGTGCATACAGACAGACAGACATACATTTCTAAAATTAAGAGACAAATAGACAAACTCACTAAAATCAGCGGGATTGTAAGTCTTAGGGCAAGGTAACTGTAGCTCATTAAGGAATGGCACCACGCCCCGTGAAGTGCCTTGGTATGCACATCTTCCATCAGCCAAGACATACACGTGGTCGAACTCCGCGAAGAGTCGTGCAGATGGAGTATGAATCGAACATATGACTGTCCTGCCTCCACGGGCCACTCGTTTCAGTAGAGACACGCATGTTGATGAGGCGACGTCATCCAAACCTCTGAAAATTAATTGTCTCTATCATTCCCATACAATTTTTCTATTTAAACTAACTCGTGCTTCCGGCTACACTCTCGTGGAAGAAACCTTTTCGTTGCTTCATAAGAACTACATATTCTGCACATGTATCTTACTTTATTAATTGTAATTTTGTCATAACTATTAATCTACTACAACCTTATTACCGATTTTAAGTTAAAATTTATCATTGTTGCTAAGCCTTCCTCATGGAAATAAAAATAGTGCGTGGAGACCCTCCGCGCGGAAGAAGTGAAACTTCGTAATGGAGAAATGAAAATGGGAAGGAGTAGAAATTGATTTTTAGTGAAATCATATTATTTCTTTAAGACAAACTTTATTAACATTGCTTACAATTCACAATTGATCGCATCTTTTAATTATCATTTTCGAGTGGAGAAATATCCAAATCCATAACATTTACAATAGAATTATGATAACTAAAGTTAGATACGAAACGTTTGATTATTTTTCTCGCTCTGTCTCTTTCTATTCCCCTCCCCAGAAGCGTTGAACGTTTAACGTAACTGTGCTTTCATACCCCCTCCATGGTAGCGTTAAACGTTTAACGCAACCTTGTTGAAAGTCGCATTAGAAGTTTCACATCAATATGTATTCTATAAAAGTAATACTCTGAAAGTCGTCTGTTTGGAAGTAAAAGAACAAACAACAGTCAATTTGATTTCGTTGAAATTATACAACTATTTTAGCCGCAAAAGAACTTTAACCCATACAAAAGAATTTGATTGATTTAGAACCACGGACACAAATAAGCCTGAAATAACCTTCGCGATTACAAACTATTTAGTGATTTGTAATAGAACATTTGAGAATAGTGTTGGGTTTAGGGAGGTGAAGTCATCTAGCGTTCTATTAATGCTGCATACAGTCCACTTGGCCTGTTGATCAATCTAATTCTACATCATTAATAGAACGCTAGATGACTTCACCTCCCTAAACCCAACACTATTCTCAAATAAAAACGCTTTAGAAAATCAGGAAAATAACTTTATTTAGTGGTAGCCTCTAGAGCTTGTAATCTATGATGGGGTATAGAAAAATTAGTGTCACATGGTTGCAACCCTTATGCAATCGATTAGCAGAATGTATTTTCAAATTGCTTAGAAATTAAAAATAGTGGCAACTGTCTGCTATATAAAAAAAAATTACACCTTAATTTTTCTTAATCTGTACTAATATTATAAAGCTGATTTGTTTACCTGAACGCGTTTATCTCAGGAACTACTGGTCCGATTTGAAAAATTCTTTCAGTGATATATAGCTCATTTATCGAGAAAGTCTATATATCACGTTAAATCCAATGTTTCAAAATCGTTTTTTTTTCTTTTTGAGAGCTTCCGCTATGTGTTAGTTAGCCCATAGTAACTATTCCACCCGGATAATGTCGCGGGCAAAAGCTAGCTGTTTAATAATATGTCAGAATTATACTGTCAGCATGTACGTTTACCTCTTCATTGTAACACAAACATATTGGCCGCTATCATATCACATTATTTTTTATGTATCTCTTTAATATAATTTTAGTTAGAGAATATGACATGCTAATTTTGTAATTTAATTAGTGCCTTTTGTCTAATTTATTAACTCATGTATCTGAATTATGAATTATATAAAAGCTCCGCTAGATACGGATTCTGTGCTTGAAAAAAAACTATGATTTTCAATTGCAAAATTATAATTTTTAATTTCCGTATGCTGGAACTAACCGCTTACACGATTAATTGTCTAAACAACCTTGGTTTTTTCTTCAAACTTATGATATATATCTTCAAAAGAAAAAACTATTTTACATTAGAATATAATTATCAATTAACAAAATATAAAAAATAAAAACTTGTTTGGATAAAATAATTAACTGTCATAAATTAAAAAAGCGTTAATATGCATGTGGGAATAAATTACACAACGTAGCAGTTTCGCCAGATCCATTGTTAATTTTTCCATACAATGGGACGATAATTTAATAATTGACAGTATCGTTTTAATATTTTTACATATCAGATATTCAGCTGGAAAGCATTGCATAGTTAAGCAATAAAAGTTTAAACGATTGCTATTTTGTGCAGTGTGGAGTTAATTATTGTAGAGTACAATAAGTCTTTGCATCATGCCATGCATAATTGGAGAACAAAAGGACAAAACCGTATCTTTTTTATTTGAATTCATTGATATACAAAAAACCCAAGATGCACGCCAACGTCTCACAGTCGGCATACAAAAATGAGTGCATAATTTTGGATTAAGCACTCATTTCAAATAGTTTCCCATCGCTTACGTCCTTGTAAAAACAATTTTAAATCATTCCGGTACGGTCGCATTTGCAAAATCATAAGTTTATCGCATAACTATAACCACGTATGTAAATTGCGGAGTTTTTGCGAGACGGTTTTGAGCGCTACTTTCATTCGTGAATGTGTCTTGGGTTTTTATATGTCAGTGTTTGGATTTAGCTAAAACCATAACATTTGAAAATTGCAACACCTGTGATTTTTCAACTGTGAAGGCACCATTGCCAAACCGATTTCTACCACAAGGTAAGAATAGAAACCTGTTTTTTTAATACTTTATTGGTTTTAGCGTTTGACCACAAACTCTCCTGATGTTAAATTATGCTGTGATCAAACTTGTTGACTCTCAACTGCAGTAACTACCAATAGGTACTTCGAAATAGATTCTCAACTTAAGGGAGGTAGTTAGCCAGGCGGGCTTAGAATAAGGCCTATCTTTTCTTTTTTTTTCGAACTGACTACGCTATTGACCAAGCAAGGTCTTAACAACTTCACCGAACTACTAAGGCGAGCGCTTAAGGCACTCAGCCAATTTTACTTTGACAACTAGCTCAAGGGTGCGCGGCACACCTCGGCTTTGGCTGTTGCCTGATACATGCAATTCGCGACCTATCTGAGCTAATCTAAGCTAAGCTAACTATTCATACATATATGAGTTGTTGAAACATATATGTGTACCAAGCATACATACCTCAACAACTCTTATATATGTTTCGTATCGGATAATATTCTAAACTATTTATTTTAATAATAAACGCACATTGTTGCCAAAAGTCTACATATATCTTTTTTATCAAAATAAATACTCAATAAATCTGAATTGTTTAATTTAAAAAAAAAACAAAATATCATGCATTTAAAGGTTAATAGAGAACTGTAGCTATTTAGCAAGGACCAGAGCCTACGTTAATCTATTCGGTATCTAAACCAATCGATCGCTGAGCTATGACGTCTTCTGAAATTAAAATTGCAATATTTTCGAAGTTATGTATATATAAGCATATCTGTAATTGCTACTTTATGCAATAACATAAGATAATATTATCAACCAACTTACGTAGTAGGCTCGTCTAGAAAGATAACTGGAGGGTTGTTGAGAAGCTCCAAAGCAACTGAAAGCCGTTTCCTCTCACCACCAGACAAGCTCTCTGTTGTTGTGTTTCTCGCTTTACCTAATCTTAAGAGCTGGACAATTTCTTCTACCTGGAAATATATAAGTCTAATTGTAACACAACCTTTATTAATTTAATAAGATATCTTTGTAGTTTACAAGTGATCATCTTCAATTTTGGTGCCCTTAACAAACGTACATAAATGCGTCAACGGTAATATAAAATTTTAAAAATGATATGTCATTGAAATCCTAAGCACAGCTAATTTAATTTAAAAATACTCTATAAAGTATATGATGGAAATGGCTATTAAAATTTGTTGAGCTTTAAAACAAATTGATTATAATAGTTCACTAGCGACCCGCCGCGGCTTCATATGAGTGTAATGAGGACATTAATAGCAACTAATAGGATGTCATAAGTGTCTAAATTATAATTAAGATGTAGATTGAATTCTTGGAGCGTTGATATTCACAATTTATCAAGGTCATAAAAGATGCTTAGAAATCTTTACACAAACAGCTTTTTTATTGCTACCCGTAATCTTAAATCAGTTATATCTTCTAAGATATTTATTAAAACAGTATGCTATAATAGGCAATTTTAATGTACACTAAATGCCCAAAATCTTCACAAGAACAGCTTTTTTTGCTCTCCGTAACCTTATACCTCTTATATCTTCTAAGACATTTATTAAAACTATATACTGTAATGGGCCGTTTTGATGTACACAAATTGCTAACAAAACTAAATTCAATTAAATAATAGTTATATTTATGAAAATAACGTCGCAAATAATAAAACAGTAATTTTAATAATATATAAGAAATGAAAATGCTTATATTATGGGTCATCTTCAGCAGATAAATAGACGTCCGAAAATTCATATTTAGATATTTATACTAATACATCAACTATGATCTATTTTATTTAGATACACGTATTATATGTCTAAATTTTTCAGGAAAAAAAAACCATGCAACCTATATATCATAATCCGATGTGCTGTTTAGAAGAACTAAGTAGACACGAAAAATGACTTGTCATTTTATAATACTGATATTATATTTATAAATATTATTAGTATTATATTATATATAGAATATCATCATTACATAGTACAAAACAAAGTCCCTTACCACGTCTGTCTGTCTGTTCGCGATAAACTAAAAAACTACTGGACGGATCTTAATTCGGTTTTCCCCAGTGGATAAAGTGATTCATGAGAAACGTTTTGGTATATGATTTGTCAAGGTTTTTTTTATAATCAGGGTGGGACAACGTCTGCCGGGTCCGCTTGTTGAATATTAGAGTCGTCAATTTTCAAAATCAGCCAAATCAAGTTTAAGTCATTCATAAGATTTAAAGTTTTTTTTTAAATATAATTTCATATTTCAAACATGTAGCGTTTGAATATCGTATAATGAAACTAAAAAACTTATGAACGGAAAAATTTGGACTTCATTCACGGTGAATAAAGACTGAAATTCTTTAAAAAATTAATGGTCTCATATGACGGATTAAAATTGAATTTGGCTGATTTCGAAAATTAACGACTGATTGTACATATAATATATTATATGTATAATACACAGACATAATACTATTCTTTAAAAAATTAATGGTCTCATATGACGGATTAAAATTGAATTTGGCTGATTTCGAAAATTAACGACTGATTGTACATATAATATATTATATGTATAATACACAGACATAATACTCATACATTTCAGAGGGTCAATTAAATATGCCGCCACTCGTTGTTGGAACAATATCCCACCGCCATGTCGATGCAAAAAGAGTAAACTTAGCTTTAAACTCTCATATAAGCATTATCTATTGCAATTTCAAACTCAGTAATTAAAGTGACGTATAATGTATTCACGCAATTCTATTGTAAGCTCTGTTTATTGGTGTGTATTTTTCTAATCTTTGTTTCTTCTAAATTTATAATGTTTTTGTTTAATCCTACATTTGTGGTTACAGTAGTTATATCTCTTTAGTGTGACCATCCGTGGCGTGTTATGTGTGTCTGTGTTATTTGTTTGTTCGTTTTAAGTTTTGTATGAACATTAATATGACCGACTGAATGTCCGTTTGTCATCATATACGCTCCGATCGAAAATCATCATTACTGCATTGCCGATGTTTGTCGAATGGGTTCGCCAATTGTTGTACATCTATTTTTCATTTTTAAAATGTTTTTTTTTCTACCTAATTAGTTTGTGTAATTTAATTTAATTGTATGGTTGTTCCAACTATAACGTATTTCTTTCTTTCTGTCTTTACATATTATATTTATTATTCATATAAAGTGTGGCCGATCATTCTCGACCGACGAATCTCAATGAACAGGCGTTTAGTTCAAGATTTAGTGACTGAGGCGATCGTCATTCAACATAACACAGTCATATAGTCAATGCATGGATAAACGAGAGGGAATTGAACAACAAAGGCAACATACCTTGGCCTTGTTACAAAAATTGTTTCGGTTTTCATATTTACTTAGTTAAAACTGAAATAACGAGTAATTGAATTTTTCTCTGTTCCATTGTACTATTTGTTGCAGAAATACAACTGTTATGAGTATGAATATTTTATTACAATTACGATTGTATGGAACACATCGACGGTTTTAATTTTATATGTTGTAAATAATATAATAGAATCACTTTATAATAATTTTATTGTGGAAATATTTTAGACATTCTGTATAATTGCGTATAATACATATTTGGGATTCTAAAACATTTTTTTTATATCGTTGGAGGCAAACGAACAGGCCTGATGTTAAGTGATCACCGCCGTCCATAGCCACTAACAGCACCAGGAAAGTCGCTAATAACATGTATGTAATTAATTGTCAAATTAGAAAAAGAAGAGACACTAAATTTAGTAACCGATGATGGAGAACTTTGTATTAAATTAATCATTTACCACTACAGCTTTAGTTCGTTTCGTGATGTCACCACCAAGTTTGAGGTCAGCGGCTATGGACATCGCTTCTTGAACTGTTATGTAGGGCTGTAGTAAATCCTCTTGCATGATGTACCGGGACATCTTTTTAAACTGCCGGAGATCACGTGTCTCCCCATTCACCGATACGACGCCAGTTGCATGAGTTACTCTGTAAAAAATAGTAAAGCAATCTATATATTATATGGCTATTATGTCTGAAGGAGTCACAACTAAGTGTAACTATTAACTGTACTCGAAATTGTAGACGCATCATAACCCGTTGTTTATCAAATGCCAACTGTTAATCCGCCGTGATAATAAAAACAAACTTGACACATTTTATACCTAAACCTTCCTCATGAACCACTTTTTCTAATTGTGAAAGTCGCATGGAGATTCGTTCAGTAGTTTTTAAGTTTATTACAAACAGACAGACAGATAGACTTGGCAGAGTACTTTGTTACAATATGTAGTAATATACACATATTACACATGAAATGACTGATAAGCGAAACTTGCATGTGCCAGAGATGTGAACGTTAAGGTGAATCTGTTGTGCAACTAGAATGTATAAAAAATGGAAAAAAGAGGAAGTTTGAAAATAGCACCAGTGACAAAGAAATTGCGCTGTAGGTTAGCATGCTATAGCCATTTCATGAGGAGAGATAAAAACCATTTATCTAGAAAGAGATTATGGGAGTAGAGGAAGACAGAAAAAGATATGGATGGATTGTGCGAGAAATTACATGTGTGTAAATGGTGTGAATATTGTAATGACATCTGACAGAAAGAATAGAAGAGGAAAACGTGTTGTGCAGACCCTACTTAGGTGGGATAAGGGTAAGAAGATACATATTACAGATATAAAGATTGCGAACCAAAAAAAAAAATATCCTAACTAATATTATAGAAGGGTACCTATGTGAGTTTGTTTTTCTTTGTTATGCTTTCACACTTTTGGTGAGATTACATGTTCATTTACAGACAGTACTAACAAACAGAATGAAACAAAATCTTCTCTTTACAGTACGATCATGTAATAAAATAAAACGTCTAATGTGTTAATATCTCTCTTATCTAATATCTCACTTATTAACTCACTTTTTATATGGACATTTTACTTATTTTATTTTAGTTTTATCAACTAATATTCTAGTATATTATTACTGTCATTGTCGAGAACATAATGATATTATAACTTTCTTGCGATTATTTCAATGTTCTAACAAGATGGTGGGCCCCCTGTAAGAACGTGCCAGGGAGTTTTTGTGGCAAATCAGAATCCGTACTCTCTGGTATTACTCATACACTTCACTAGTGCACAGTAACCAAACCAAATTACGTAAAACACCATCAATATTAACAAAATGTAGAGAAACTAACACCGGTTAGGACAAACAACCCAGTCATCGAGAAGAGCCGGCAAGAAACTCGATCTAATCTATCTTTTTAACAAATACTAGTGGGCGTCTAGTGGTCGACATTCGACCATTGTTCATTGATTTTTTAAAGTTTGGACTTTATTAGGGTTCTTTTGTCAAAGGGTACTTCTATAATCAAAGGTTTTCATCATGGCTACTCAGTTATTTGCACTTGTTTTAAAATTATATAAACATTTAAAAAAATCTATGTCTAAATGAAAATTGAATTTAATTTTTTATTTACATGTGTATATGTTGTGTAAAATTGAAGCAGTAGTGTGAGTAATGCATATTTTAATTAATTTAATGTACTTCTAATACATTTTATATAAAATAAATAGCTTTCTGCACTTCTCTTCCATATAAACTTTAACTATGTCAAGTTTCACGTTCATCCGTTCACGCAATTCCTTTAACTTTTTAAAGGTACAAGGTTTGGGCTTCACGTATTAATATAAATATGATGATATTGAGTTATTCTCATAAACATTTTTCTATTTCAACTAACAATATCGTTGTTATTTTGTCACATACACGCATTCATTCATCTGCATATATGAAGTGAGGAGTTTTTGGCGGGATTTTGGAATGTTATGTAGTTGATTTTATATTTTATTCATAACCTTGTCGTATTTAGCTCTATATTTTGTAATATTGGTGATGTTTTACGTAATATAATTAGCGTCATTGTGTACAAGTCAAGTAAACAGTAAATAATCCCACGGATCTTGGATTCTGACTGCCACAAAAACAAAAACTAGACTAAACTGGTAGTACCACGTTGAAGCTATTACGGGATTCAGTATAAATGGGCTAGTGCGGGGTAGTACCACTCGTTCACAGAAAACTGACGTGAAATAATAGTACCGGCATTGTTGCGTTTCGTTCGGTCAGTGAGAGCGTCGCGGGCCCACCTTCCCTTCCCCCTCCCCCCAAAACACAGGCTGGCAACGCACTTGCGACTCCCATGGTATTTTTGCTAGTGTCTATGAACGGCGGTGAACATTTACCATCAGGTGACCCGCCTGTTCGTTTGCCTCTTATATTATTAAAAAAAAACTCACTGGAAAGTCCTAATAAGACGGCCACTATCTTCTTAATTCATTGGAATGATCAATAATAAAATCGATAATGTCAGTAATACTCGTAATTTAATAGAATATCGGTTGCGAAAAATAAAATAAATAAACATTACATGAACTCTCTAGATCTGTGTAAGATTTGACTACGAAAGACCCACACCTACTTCTAGTGCAAAGTAGCAGGGCCGGTAACGCGCACTGACATACGAAGTATTTTAACCCAGGAACGACCGACTTTAAAATTGCTGTTCATAGACGGTTACATATAACCAAAGGCTACAGAAACCACTTAAAATAAGGTGTAATGTAATCCTGCTTGCTTCACAATAGTTAAACAACAGATACACAATCCAATTTTTACATATTTACTAGTTCTTCCACACGGCTACGCTCGAGGTAATGTTGAGTTCTACGTATACCTTAAGAACAGTAACTTTGGTTTGTTCTCTTCTGCAACTCCGACAGCGTCTTTGCAAATTTTCGTGATGAACAGTTGAGTAATTAAGGCGAAAAAACGTAATAAACACATAAATTCATGAACAAATTCATATTAGTTAGGATTTTGTCACATAATAAAAAAATAATAGCAGAAAATAAAACGTGCACATTCAGGATATCCCCGACAGATACCAGGTTCCCCATTCCTTCATCTGTGAATGTAATTCGATCTAGAGACTTAGATTGTTTATATTTGTATATTTGCGTCACGTAAGAAAAAAGCGTTAAGCCTCCTCCATGTGCCGACACATACGTTTCTATACTAATATTATAAAGATGAAGAGTTTGTTTACTTGAACACGCTAATTTTAGTAACTGCTGGTCCGTTTTAAAAAAATTTCTGTGTTAAATAGCTCACTTATCGAGTAAGTATATACCATATCACTAAGACCAATAGGCGCGGAGCACAAATAAATAATGATTGAAAATCTTTTTTTTTCGATTTGAGAGCTTCTGCTGCGAGTTACCGTTAGTTAAATATTCCACACGGACGAAGTCGAGGACAGAAGCTAGTACAATATAAAGGGGCAAAAAGGGGAAATAACGTCGCATGGAAGGGGCATAGCACATTTTCTTACGCGATAAATCATATCATGCCACTCATACCATACCATAAGACGCATTAAGGAACTTCGTTTAAATAATAAATATCTTATTTTACCTGTATCCTGCAAGGATGTTGAGTAGCGTACTCTTCCCAGCCCCCGAAGGTCCCAAGATCGCAGTGAGTTGTCCAGAACGAAAATCTCCACTGATATTGCGTAGTATGACCTTTGAACCTATAACAATGTGTTAATATTACTCATAACACGTGTTACATTGTTAGAATCAGTTGAATAACAAATTTATACATTAATAAATGTTGCCCTGTCTATAAATTTCATTATTTTATTCAGATTTGTAATATAATTATTCTACAATAGCCACCGAACACAAATATGATCTTAAATAATTTTTGATTGTCTCTTTTTATGTTTGGATTACTTCACATTTATGTATATTAAAACTAGTTATTGCTCGCAGCTTCGTTCACGTAAATGTCTATTTTACCTATCCCTTGGAAACAGTATTTTTTCTTCTTGAAAGGTATCCCTACATCCTTTTCTTTACTTCCGACAACGCGTATGATAAATTTAATTACAATCAAAATGAAAAATATTTTATTCAATTTAGACCCTAAGTAGGTGTTTATGAACTTCGATACTACCATCTGTTCGGAAAACAAATCCGTCATCGAGAAGAACCGAAAAGGAGCACGATCTGGTTTATCTTTCTAACATATATATACCTATATTTAAAATACATTACACGTTACAATGCTTTTTAGTGGATGCACAGAGGGAAATCAATTCCAGACATCACCATCACATATTGATCCACTGTATAACAGCCTTTTGATATCAAAACCCGCTTGACATCGCGCTTTGTTGTAAAATCTAATACAGTTACCTAAAAAACAGTTACTGGTTTTAATCGGTTGAGGTTCATTATATTTTTACTAGCTCTGATAAATTTATCAAGAAGGTTGTATTGATAAAATAACAATTACATACTCTGATGAGTCTTAAGATTTTCCTGATCTGAGGTAATCATTTATTTCCACGCCACCGGTAAAATATGCAATCAATTTTAATTACTAGGTACACTAATGAACACTGTTCATTTATTAATAACTAACCGTGCCTCCGCGACATCTGATTGCGACTCCGTCCGCGTAAAACCAAATGTATAAAAACAGTGACAATTTTTTTTTTTTTTCGAACTGACTACGCTATTGACCAAGCAAGGTCTTAACAGCTTCACCGGACTACTAAGGCGAGCGCTTAAGGTACTCAGCCGACGCTGTGACTAATAAAATCATCTCAATGTATTAACTAAGTCCACTTACTTATCTACTTTCCTCTCGTACTTAACTCGCGTCATCATTAAAATTACAATAACTTTTGATAGATTGAACCGATTTTAATGAAACCAAGACTAAATGTTACTCGAGGAGATGCTTTATGATTTTCTTGGTTGAGTTAAATAGGTTTTATAGCGTACGTAATACTTTAGCAGTGATGCGTGTTCATACAAACAGACAGTCAGACATTTGTAACAATGATTGATATGTATTTTATTACTTATTTCTTAAAGAGTACAGACACGTTAGATACACATTCTTATTATATGTACAGATATGCGATTTGTGATCTTGTTTCTGTTTATAAACAATTTATTTTACATATTGGACTTTATCAGCTCGAATTTGTGATAAGATAAAAAATAACCATCAAACTTAATCTATATACATAAAAATGAAACCCGTTTTCCGTTGTCACGACATAACATGAAAACGGCTTGACCGGTTTGGCTTATTTTTTTTTGTAGTTTTCTAATACTCTGTACAAGGTTCTTACGGAAACAAATATTAAGAAAATCTCTCAGAAAGATTGAAAAATATACATTTAATTTTGCATATTTTAAAAAACGCGCGTAACGAATGTCAACGTCATTCAATTTAAAACAAAAAATCTGTGATTGACGAAATTTTGTTCAGAACTCTCCGACTCTCTCTTGGTCGGTTTTGTGACTATTGACGATGATTTGACATTAGATTTCTAGGCGAAACGAAGTTCGCCGGGTCCGCTAGTAATTTAAAAAAGTACACTACTCATGTCGAATTTGAAGCTATTTTATATTCTACATTTTTATTTGATAATATTAAGGTTTATAATATGTAGGTATAGGATAATTCTGAAAAGCTATTTTAAGCTACTTTTTTCAGATCATATAAAGTATGTGTTCAATGTCATCAGGGAAAATGAAATACAGTGACATGTCCTAATCTATACTAATATTATAAAGATTTTTGTGAGTTTGTGACGTTGTAGGGAGAAATCTCAGGAACTACTGGTCCGATTTGAAAAATTCTTTCAGTGTTATATAGCTTATTTATCGAGGAAGGTTATAGACTATATATCATTATGCTAAGAGCATCAGGCGCGGAGCACCAATGAAGAATGTTTCAAATGTTCTTTCCTCTTGAGAGCATCCTCTGCGTGTTAGCGTTACCCCAAAGTAACTATTTCACGCGAACGAAGTCGTGGGCAGAAGCTAGTGTATTATAATATTATAGAAGATCACATAAGATAATTAATTATAACTCATTATATCCAGTTTCTTATTTATAAGATTACAAATTCAGTCAATTAAAATTTCGGATATAAAGTTACCTTGATAATTTACCAAAACATTTATATCATAAGCTATCCGATACGAAATATATATAAGGGTTGTTGAGGTATGTATGCTTGGTACACATATATGTTTCAACAACTCATATATGTATGGATAGTTAGCTTAGCTTAGGTTAGCTTACATAGTTCGCGAATTGCATGTATCAGGCAACAGCCAAAGCCGAGGTGTGCCGCGCACCCTTGAGCTAGTTGTCAAAATAAAATCGGCTGAGTGCCTTAAGCGCTCGCCTTAGTAGTCCGGTGAAGCTGTTAAGACCTTGCTTGGTCAATAGCGTAGTCAGTTCGAAAAAAAAAAAAAAATTATATCATAAGATTTCATAAAATAAGCTAACTAAATAAGTTATTTCACTATCAATTCATGAATATTATTTAGATACCTATAACACTTTAAACCACCTAAATATCTATATCAAGTGACAGGTTAAACACTCGCAGCACTCTAGGATATAATACTTCATGGTCACATTTAACATATAAAATAATAATATCAAAACAAATACCAATAAACAACAAAGAAAACCTTTTGTTAAATTTTGTTCTAAAACTTTTTAAAGTATGGCAACGATACTTTTAAACGTAAAAAAAATCATCTAGAAAAGCGAGTACTGTCGCGCGGTATATATATCCAGAAAGCCTTTACAAGTATTTTCACGATATTTTAAAGAACAAACAAATGTTTGAACAGTCGAACTTAATTAAATTCTCTATTGAGATGGTAGTAATCTTATTGGTAATGATGTTAAACTGTAGGTCCGAGATCAGACCTATACAGGATGGCCGATTGTGGAAATGTTAGGAGAAAGGGAACCCAAGGTAGTAAGCGGAAGGAATAGATGTTGGACGCAATCGTGGTAGTAAAATGGAAGATAGCGAAGGCACTGTGAGTTCACGATAAGACGAGAAACGTTTTATAGATAAACATAAGAGTGGTGGACATTTGTTTGTGCTTAAAATAAAGCGTAAAATATTTGTAATAGTTTTATTGGATATCATATATATACACGTACACATAGGTATATATATATAATGAAAATACAGTTTCTTCCAGGTTCAATCTGAACCTACCAGCATAGGAGTATGACCATTCGAAGCGAATTTTACTTCATTCTACCTGCTACAGCTTTTTCATATTGACTTAGATTCACACAATTACAATGACAATACATTATTCCATCAGAAACAAAAAACAAAACAATCATTTAAAAATATATTCTCTAACAATACTTTTGTTTTTAGTCAATGACACCTCTGTAGATAGAAAAAACAATCGACGTTGACCTTTGAAATATCGTCGTTTCATGTTTAAAATGTCGGTATTAACCAGTGGACACAATATAGGTACATACTCATAACTTAACTAATATTATTCATGCTTTCATTCTGACAGAATTTAATATTAAAAAGCCGAGATATGCCCCTCGATACGTCTACACATTAAAGAATATTGACCCTAACTTATTTCAAGCAGATTTAGAATCAATAAAATGGTTAGACATCCTTTCTTTGGATGATGTTAATGGTATGGTAGACACCTTTAATCTACTTTTCCTATCTTTATTCGACAGACATGCTCCTATAAAACGAAAGCGGATATCTGAACATTTAAGTCCTTGGATAACTGATGTTATTAAGTTAATGATGAGTCTCCGTGATGATGCTTTGAAAAAAGCCCGTAGTAGTAAATTACAAACGAAATATGATTATTACAAACAGCTAAAAAATTTGGTGACTTGCAGCTTGCGCAGAGAAAAGGAAGCTTATTTTACATTCTACGTAAATAATAATATTAATAATCCTAAGGCTATGTGGCAACATCTAAAACAAACGTCTATTTTTGATAACCCTAGTAACTGCTTTATTCCCGAAACTCTCAACGAACCCGACAAAATTAATGATTTTTTTCTTGAGCTTTCAGATATATGTAAACCTGACAATGATACTTTAAACTTTTTTGAGAGTTCTAAATATAATAGTACATTGCAGTTTGACCTTGAATTAGTGACGGAAATAGATATTTTAAAAATTTTAAATTCTATAAAAAGTAATGCTTGTGGTCATGATAGTATAACTATTGATATGATTCAGTTAACTATCGATATAACACTTCCAGTAATTACGGCAATTATAAACAAATCTTTAAGTACAAAAATATTCCCAGATACCTGGAAGTTGTCAATTGTAAAACCAATCCCCAAAAGTAAAATAGTAGAACAAATGAAAGATTTACGTCCCATTAGTATTCTTCCAGTCTTATCTAAAATTATAGAACGTGTGGTCGAAAAACAGCTTAAATCTTATCTAGAACATAATAATATACTACCTTTGCTGCAGTCAGGTTTTAGGTCTGGTCATAGTACAAGTACTGCTTTGGCTAAAGTGTGCGATGACTTAATTTCTGCTTCCGATATTGGAGAAAGCTCAGTTTTGGTTTTACTTGACTTTTCTAGGGCATTTGATTGCTTAGATAGAGAATTACTTATATCAAAATTGTCATACTACGGAATATCTGAGTCAACTAAACTCTGGTTTATATCATATCTGACTAATAGGAGTCAACAAGTAGTTACCGAATTTCAAACGGGTGAAAGAAAAATGTCCCGAGTGAAATATACTACTCGCGGTGTACCTCAGGGTTCCATTTTAAGCCCCCTCTTATTTATACTTTTCACCGCTGATCTCACACACGTTCCTCAGTTTAGTAATATCCATTTATATGCTGATGACACCCAGATTTACAAATCTTTTTCCGAAGAAAATGCTAAAACAGCGGTGGAAAATATAAATACTGATTTGAATAAAATATATGAATGGTCTGAAAAAAACTCTCTGAAACTAAACCCTATAAAGACTAAGTACATGATTTTAGGAACTAAGTCACAAATTAAAAAAACTGTGGATAAACAATTTAACATCATCATAAAAAATGAAAGTATAGAAAGAGTATCAGTTGTTAGAAATTTAGGATTAGTTTTAGACGAAAAA
>MU160021.1:27351-39036 GCA_015888305.1 Antheraea pernyi
GTCTGTCATGTAGTGGATTTTATTTTTTATTCATAATCTTGTGTTACTTGACTCTATATTGTGTAAAATTGGTGGTGTTTTATGTAATATAGTTTTTTTATTGTGCATAAGTGAAGTGAATGGAAAATAATACCACGGACCATGAATTCTGAGATGCCACAAAAACTTCATGTAAAGTTGTAACAAGATGGCCACCATTTTGTTAGTTCATTGAAATTATATCAAGAAACTTGTAATATCGATACTCACTTGACAATGGCAGTAGTAGTCTACTAGAAGACTGGTTGCCAAAACTAAAATAGAAGAAGAGTTGTTCCAAAACCAGAAACTAAGAAATCTATACTTATATATTTTCAATATTATAAAGCTAAAGAGTTTGCTTGCTTGAACGCGCTAGTCTCAGGAACTACTCGTCCGAAAATTCTTTCAGTGTTACATAGCTCATTTATCGGAGAAGGCTATAGGCTATATATCATCATGCTAAGATCAATAGGAGCGGAGCACCAATGAAGAATGTTTCAGAATCTGTTTTTTTTTCCTATTGAGAGATTTCGTTATAATACATAATTTTTTCATTATATTACAATAGTTCATATATACATTCAATAGGAGTATCTTATTTTGTACTTAACTGCGTTTACAGCTTAATGTTATCTTATATAATATATGGTTAGTATTATATTAGTTTATATATATATTCTTAGCAATTTTCAAAGTTTATTATGTTTTCCAATGAAGAATGTTTCAGAATCTGTTTCTTTTTTCCTTTTGAGAGCTTCCGCTGCGGGTTAGCGTTAGCCCAAAGTAATTACTCTACACGGACGAAGTCGCGGGCAAAAGCTAGTATCTTAGAATGAGAATGATTTCTCTCACATTTCTTTAACTCTGGCTCCTTGTCCATTCTTACGAATGGCCGCGTCCAATTGGTAATATCAAGGTATTTAGCATATAACTTTGTAGTCTGTAGTAAAGGGACAAAGGGACTTTGAATTAATTACAAGTTCAATTATAAGTGGTTTTATAGACAACTAGCTAACCCGTGCCCACTTCGTTGGGCGGTAATAGACATTATCAAGCTACAATTTTTTTCTAGAACTCAATCATATATCTCTCATCGTTAAGGCAGCGTTCGTAAGTAACGTTTTACCATTTTTCCCCGACTCCCCAGATTACCCCCTACAACCTCACAAACTTTACCTCTTTATGATATTAGTATAAATAATATAATTAGTTAATAGCTTCTGCCCGCGACTTCGTACGTGTAGAATGGTTATTTTGCGCTAAAACGCAGCGGAAGCTCTGAAAAGGGAAAATTACCCCGATTTTGCAACATTCTTCATTTGTGCTCCGCTCCTATTAGTCTTAGCGTGATGATATATAGCCTATAACCTTCACTGATAAATGAGCTATATAACACTGAAAGAATTTTCCAAACCGGACCAGTAGTTCCTGAGATTACCCTTTACAACGTCACAAACTTTACCTCTTTATAATATTAGTATAGATTAACTGCAGCCATAGTAATTATTGGTTAATCTTTAATGATAGGAAATAACTAGAGACGTTTCTATGGAAATAAAATTCTATATTTCCTTGGAAAACTGTAATCCACATAGTAATTAAGTATCCAAATGCCTATTCGTGGAGACCTGTAAATGGTTTTATGTTGCTTATTTTCCATAGTAATTTTTGTAATTAGTGCTGTTGGTCTTCCTATAAACTAAATAAATAAATATTATTCTAATAATAAAGATAATAGAAGAATGAGTACCTAGGTATTTAAATTTACATTGTGACAAAGTTCATTGTTATTGTAAGCGTGACTTTGCAGGGACTAACAAATGTGTCATATTGTATTTAACTATTTAATTAATGGTTTTAACACAATAAAGATCACCAATCCATTATGAAATGAAATACTTAAAGATCCAAAATTCCCTATTAAAAACAAAGGAACAATTCAATTTATGCATAAAATATAGTACAATTATTCATATGTACGATATTGATAAAATTAATTATAGAATACTTCGCTGGAGATTTAACAGATGGCGCTGTTTCATTGTATGTAACATATTGAAAAAAATAATATTACGTTATACAACTTTTTTAAATGAAAATCTAGACATCTAAATATAACACGTAAATATAAGAAATATCAAATCTTAAGTGGCTTAAATAACTGTTACTTAGAATCCAGTACTTACTTTATTCACACTGATTATAATTTCAACAATTATTGATCAGACTCTAGACCCGATTAACATATTAAATTGATATTTAGATACACAGAGTAGAATCACCTGAAAAAAAATAGGGTAGAATTAAATAATTATGTTAGTAAAGTAGGAAGAAACGTTTTATACGCATATTATTATTTATACGCAGCGTTCACTCCGTATCGAGCTGCTGTCGAACGCAGACGTCCCGTTCATACTGTTTTTAAATCAATTTAACTATACAAGGGTTTGATTATACCTGTCGTTATTGCTATGTAATATTTGGTGACGTCATCATGATCGGATAAATCGTCACACTGCCGTGACCTTGGTGCTATGTTCATTTTAGATATAAATTCGATGTGCCCTAAAAGGTTTATCTTACAAAGCTATTATATAAACCTTAGGTTTCTTAATTAGGTCCTTGTATTACATAATGATATCAACTTCCCTTTGCAGTCAAGGTTGCTAACCTTTTAAAAATGGCACGCGTCTAAAAAGTAAGACTCACCTTTCAAGGCTAGCGAATGTACAGGATTTAGTTACGGGGGAAGAAGAATCAATTTTTACATGATTTAAAAAAAAACTTAACATAATTTGTTATCCGTCTCAACATTCGAAGGGACAAATAAAATAAACCGGCGAAATAACGATTCAAATTTCGAAATGTATCTTAATAAAACACATTGGTCGTGAGCTGGCCATTTACTCATTGAAGAAGGAATAAAACGTGCACTGATTTCAGGTTATGTCCGAAAGTTTAGATGTAACATAAAAAAGACTCTCTGACTTTCATGTCCCTGCCATATTTTTCGGGGGATGTATTCTCTAGTGTCTAGGAACATGACTATTGGCAATCCTTACTAGTAGCGATTTTATAACAATATCTTTCTTAAAACGATCCTCTTCTAGGACAACGCTAACTGCTTGAGAAGGCGACCAGGGACAGTAACTGCAAGATATTTGAGGAGCATTAAAGAAAGTACAGAGACAGTCTTTCACGGTCAGTGGCCGGTGCAAGCAAAATTTAATTTAGCCCGTTTACATATCTATGAGCTGAATATGATTTAATTAATAAAATATAATTTGGAGTTCTAGTCATGACCGATTATAAAATCCGAATAAAGTAAACTACATCTATAAAAGATAAACCAGATCGAGCCTCTTGCCGGTTCTTCTCGATGACTGCGTTGTTTTCCGCATGGGTGTTAGCTTTGACGTTCATAAGCGCCTTCTCAGGGCCTAAACTGATTAAAGTATTTTTAATTTTGATTTTCAAAGCATGTGCGTAATAGAAAATTTTACAGCGCGGTGGGCGCATGATGAAAAATTTGTTTTTTTTTCGCATGTTTGTTTTTTTTAGGTTGAAATCAATCCTACATCATACATTTTAAGAGATGGTATTTCTTAATTAGTATTTTGAAAAAATTGCAGCGCCTTTTTTTGTTTTTTTCTCGAACTGACTACGCTATTGACCTAGCAAGTAAACAGCTTCACCGGACTACTAAGGCGAGCGCTTAAGGCAATTGCAGCGGCGCTTTACATGTGAACTATGGGCGCACTTGCGTCCGCGAACGAGGACTTGACCATCACTGTTATAGTGGACGATATACATACACCGCGAATAGTAGTTGCAATCCAGTCGGAAACATTTACCATAATCTTCTGATTATTTGCTTTGAAAATAAAACGTATGACATTTAATAAATACTTTAGAAGTAACCGCATTGTAGTTAACATTTCAGGATATAAATTCTTTGAGTTTACATATTTATTTTCTCATATTTACATACATTTTAATAATAATTTCAGTTATCACGTCAGAAACATCCAAACCGAGGATGCACACCGTTTTTGCACCAATCGCGTTCAGATGTTGTCTAACTACCTTTATTTTGTCTGTAACATAATATGTTATTTTATAATAAGTAAAAACAGTGAAGTACGTCAAACGTATTAATTATACATTCAAGACATTTAGTTTGTTTTAAAATGTGGTAATATTTTACATTTATTGATTTTAACCTTTAACCGTGATCACCGGAAGAATCCAGTTCACATAAAATGCCATCTGTTTTAAATAATTTTAATTAAAAATCTAGACTAGTACTTTAAATACAAAAAAAAATGTTGAACTGTTTATAATGGATAAACTCAAAGAATAATTAACCACGATTACATCCTTGTTCTAAAATCTCTGTCTGTTAGTATGCTAATAACTCAATAACCACTGACAGAACCGGTTTTTATGATTATTTTAATAGTAAAACCAGAATGAGTTTCAGTACATTATACTGCAACAATTTAACTAATCTATTAAATATTAACCAATACGAGTATAAAGCAAAATACCTGATTTCAATCGATACTGTCCATTTCAGCATCATAATATAAGAAATATTACCCCTATACTAGATCAAATTTTGTATAATTGTTTATTAAAATTATTGCGTTCAAAAAGGCCACGTAATCAATCTTCAGAATTAAAATAAGATATCGAACGTTTAGAATAAAAAGCTGTTTATAAAACAACGTAAGTAATCATTTTGTAGTTCACAGGAAAAGCTGCGGTTACAGCTAATTATAATTAAATTAAACATATAACAGAATGCGAAAAATAATTATTTAATTATCACATTAAACAATTATATTACTATCCAAACATATATACGAATAAATATATTTATATTGTCGGGTCAATATTTAAAGGAAGTAATAATGGATTACGTATGAAACATAAAATGAAGCATGTATGACCATTAATTACGTTTCGCATATTATAGTGTTACTAATTTTGTTTCCACGTTAAATTTAGCTGGTTGCGTATAAAGACAAATATGTTTTCGAAGTTTTCTAATTGCTATTATATCTTCAAATGTTGTCTAATAACGTATAATTTGAAACTGGGCATGGAAATGTTAGCGATTTTGATATCATAGTATACCAGTGATTTTTATCTCTGCTATTTCACATGTACTAAATGAAAACCTGCTACACTTTAAGTTACATACGAATTAAATATTATAGTATTTTAATATTATTTTTTAATATTATAGTGGACGTTATTTTGCACTTCCGCCTGGAATAGATTAGCTGCTACCACGTCTAAAAAACAATAAAAAAACGTTTGATTTTATTCGTCCGAGTGTACCTAAAAATGTTACACCTGAAACTAGTAATAGAGAGAGAGCGAAATATTAGTATCGAAAACAATGAAAAGAATTGAAAACGCGTTCCTTGGTTGACGGTTGACACTGTTGGTATATAACTGTAAATATAAAAAATATATAATCAATTAAAATATGTTGCAGATTAACGTGTAATAACCACAATCGATTAAACGTGTGTACGTATTTAACAATGTATTTCCGCGAAGTAACGCCTTCTTCAAACAGATTACATACAAATGTACTTGAATTCAAACGACTACCTTTTTTAGCTTCTAAGCCTATATCCTTATACAAACAAGGACTATTTGATAGACTCCGACCCGAGCAACATCTTTTTAGCTTATCTGGTTAGAGACAGAGAGAGAAACGATTTATATAACATGTATATGGCGAAAATGCCCGTCATAGTGATTCGCTTCTGCGGGTCGCGTTTTAGGATCAGCCTGTGCATATCCAGATTTCGCAGGCCGGCATGACAGCGGCGACCGGCGATGAACAGTGTGTCACTCGGTGGTCGCTATTGTTTTTGGATTGTACTATGCTTACCATCAGGCATAGTGCATTCATTTTGCTGTGTTACAATAAAAAAATCTTAGCATTACATAAATTCACAGTAAAGATTCCGGTAGTCCGGTGAAGCTGTTATAACCTTGCTAGGTCAATAGCGTAGTCAATTCGAAAAAAAAAACAAAAAAACCGTAAAGATTCTGGGTACATCATGTTGCAGGTCGAGGATTCCTGAATAGTACTAAAGGTTGAGGCCCAAGTAAAGGTTTCGCGGCATTTTATCAAGGCATATTAATGCTCACCTTCACTTTTAGCACTTCTCCCCCTACCTTGACAAAACTAACGCACCTAATCCCAATTAACCAAAAGACAATAACATACATGCAAGTCAAGTAAAATTAACCTAATAGAAAAAATAACAAACATCAATAGATTTAACTTGTGATTTAATTCAATATTTTAAACTGAATAAAGAAAGTAATAAATCAAATAAAGCCAGTGCGCTACGCACTAAAACCCAAAATAAACCCAAAGACGGAACTCGTAGAAAGCATCGTGAAGAACTCAAAAGGCATAAAGGATATATATGATAAACAACTGCAAGGAAAAAGAACGAAAAAGGGAACTATACACACAAGAAAGAAAATTAAGAATGTAAAGACAGCAAAGAATAAAAAGTTAGAAAGTAACGAGTGTAGAGTAGTAATAAAGGGGAACGGAAGTGTAAAAGAAGAAACACAAACAATAATGAAGAAACATTAAGAAACGATAGTGATAGAAAATTAAGGAAAGAAGAGTAAAATGGAAAAAAATAGAAACTAAGAACAAGAAAGATGTTTATAAAATGCCGGGAAAATGAAAAGACAAAACAGGAAATCGAAAAACTTAAACTCGACGCAATTATATATATATATATATATATATAAATGGATGTGATTGTTGAATAAACCAAAAGGAATAACAAGGCCTCTGCTTAGTAGTCCGGTGAAGCTGTTAAGACCTTGCTTGGTCAAAAGCGTAGTCAGTTCAAAAAAAAAAAGGCCTTTGCTTACCCCCGGCACAGGAGAACTGGCCGGGGAGACAAAACTAGTCACCCCAAAAAAATAACTTACATGCAAGAAAATAATAGTTTTTTAGATTAAACTTTTAATTCTCTTGAATACATTTTTTTGTGCTTTTAAAACACGCTAACAATTTAGTTATCTCTGAAAGTATTATAACTACTTTCTAATATTACTAGATTACTTAGTACAAATGTATCTACGACTCATTTTTTATTAAATATATCAGAAAACGCTCAATAAAATCGCAGATCATGAACACAGGGAGTAAATAAGAATGTTTTTCAAAGAAAGTATTTTCGTGTAATTTATTGTTATGTAAAACTTAAAGGTTTTTTCTTTATCAAATCTTATTATTTCAACATTATATTCTGAATAAATATGTGAACGAATCTGTTTGTTGCTCCAAATGATACCTAACTCGTATGTCGTAAAATACACGTTATATTCAATTGTATATAGTTATCATATATCTTCCCGAAGAAAATCTTATACGGGTCCTGAACACCAACTACAACAGTGTATACGTCTCATTGGTGGGCAAATACCTAGTTACGAGAGTTTAATCGGCAAATTAATTTACAAGGTAACAATGATTACAAGTGTAGACAAATTTACGGTTCGATACTTTTTCCACATTCCTCAAACTTATAGGTTTATTCGCGATGTTTTATTTTATTACTAATAAAGTTTTTTTTAATATTTAAAGCACAAAAAAGTGCCTGCACTATAGATACCTGATCATAAAAACGATGGAATCCTTAAGAAAGCGTAATCACTGACAGAGCACAATCCATCAGCAGTTGCTACTGTCATGTCGGCCTACAAATCGCAGTTATCAACTAGTAAATAAATGTTCCATTTTATACCGTTCCTTTTCTAAATAGTTGTCTAAAATCATCATGATCTCTTAATTTAATATGAAGTTATTAAAATCTTAACAACATACGACTTTTATAAGTCCTTCGCATCTGCGACATATGAAGTGGGGCAAACGGTGTGGTACTTATAGTTTTTCCTGTACATACTAAAATATATCGTTCAGATAATATAACAACGGAGACGAAGGCCATGAGCTAGTCCTTAATACATACACGACTAACATGACAGCTTTAATTAGAGTGTCCAAATAAATTACACGCGGATATGTATTGAAAAATTCGTCAGAAATTATGTCATATCAGGTAGTTTATAAGCAATAGTAGTTCTCGAAATACCATAACAAGGTTTCACGGAAGGCGTAAGATATGTATGCTTTGGCAGATGAATTATTCCGACTAGATACTCAAAACAACAATAATAGACCTTGGAAAGCCATTTTTTATGCCAAACGCAATATTACATTAAACAAAACCTGTACTGGTCCCAGTAATATAAAGAAAAAAATAAAGTTCAGATGTATAATTAATAACAATTTTACTTTTTGCTAACATCGTCGTTTAATATTGAGAGTCATGGCGAATAAATGCTAATCTATATTCACGAAAAACAAAACTAATGTCTGTTGTAAGCAATCGTCAGCGACTCCATCTTGGTTAAATTATAAACTAAAATCTGATAAAAATAATATATAGCACGGTGCCATTTAGTGGCCAAAGTGAAACTAGACTCTTGTCCTCGGGAACAGTATTTATTTTAGACGGAAGGTCCTTTCTTTAGCCCTGACAAATATAAATGTGAATGTAAGTTTGCTTATTTTTAATTCGTACGGCGCCATTTAGTTACCAAAGTAAAACTAGTATCTGCCGCGGATTCGCTCGCGTTAATGTACATTTGTCCTATCCCTCGGGAACAGTATTTTTTTTAGACGAAAGGTCCTTTCTTTACCGCTGACAAATATAAATGTGAATGTAAGTTTGCTTATTTCTAATTCGTTACGCTCTCACGCCAAATGTACATTAGCGCTAGCGAAACCACTAGCAAAAACTAGTTTATAATATAGTCAGGATTATTATGGATAGGAAAAAACCTTTCCCTGGAAAAAAACACGCAGGTGTACCAACTTCAACAACATCAATTTTGTAGGTGGTAGAGCCAAGCTGAAGCTATTACTGGTTTCAGCATGAATGGGTCGGCTCGACCGGGGTAGTACCACCCTTTCAAAGAAAACCAATGTGAAGTACCAGTGCTTGCATTGTTGCGTTTCGTTCGGTCAGTGAGAGCGCCGGAGACCCACCTACCCTCCCCTTCCCCTTCCTTCTTCCCATCCTCCATCTCCAATATGATAAACGGACGTTCAGTCGGTCAATATAATATTATAATACAAAATTAAAAATATAAATAACACAGACACACATAACATGTCCCAGATGATCACATTAAATAGGTATAGCTACTGTAATTAAGGGGAAGGTTTATAAAGCTATGATAAGACCAGTCATGGTGTATGCATCTGAGTGCTGGGCTACGAAAGAGACGGATGAGAGAAAATTACATGTGGCAGAGATGCGAATGTTAAGGTGGATGTGTGGTGTGACTAGAATGGATAAAATTAAGAATGAGTATATCAGAGGAAGTTTGAAAATAGCACCAGTGACAGATAAGTTGAGGAGTAATAGGTTAGCATGGTATGGGCATGTCATGAGGAGAGATGAAAACCATGTAACTAGAAAAGTGTTGAGTATGTTTGTGGACGGATATACGAGTAGAGGAAGACCGAAAAAGGTATGGATGGACTGCGTGAAAAATGATATGTGCGTAAAAGGTGTGAATACTGAAATGACATTTGACAGGAGAGAGTGGAAAAAGAAAACATGTTGTGCCGACCCTACTTAAGTGGGATAAGGGTAATGATGATGATGATGATGAGCTACTGTAATTACAAATTCAAGACTAAACAAAACAATATTTAACTGTTAATGTTATCTATCTACCTATGCTATATATCTGACGTTATAATTAATGAAATTAAAAGATTTTTTTAACAAATATTTTAATATAAATATACATACAAATATTTTAAATTTAAAACAGTCCTTGCCAAACTTTTTGAGCGCCCTGAATACAGTTACACAGAACACAAATTGAGGTATCAGTACTTATTATATTATATGTATAACATCGAGACAACATAAGAATAAATAAATGACAATTTTAGATTCCTAATATACTATTTTAACTTTATTTGTACTAGCGGTCCCGGCGAACGTTGTCCCCTCTGATAATAAAAAAGAACCTTGACAATTTATATACCAAAATCTTGGTAAAAGCCGCATGAAAATCCGTTCAGTAGTTTTTGAGTTTATCGCGAACAGACAGACAATCGTGACAGAGGACTGTGTTTTAAATAAATATCAAACAGAAAGACTTACATTTAAGGGGAGTCCGATTGTTGTGTTCGTGGCAAGCGGACGTGCGCTCCAGTGTTCTCGATACGTCTTTGTTTACATTGTTACATGACGTCATCAGTCAGTTGGTGTTTTTTACGCGAGTGTTCTTTGTTCGTATCGAGAATATCGGGTTTCGTTTTCGGGTTCTATCTCGTTTCGTCAGTCGTTTTCTATCCTGTCTGTCGTCATTCGTTTACGCGTTCTTATCAGAACGTAGGAAACCGTACTTTTCAGTACGTCAAATCGCACTTTTCGGTGCGTCTGCGTGCTCCTCTTCGTGTCGTCGTGTCGCCGCGTCGGCTGAAGAGAAGAAAGAAGTGGTAGGGCTTCCCCCTAGGCACTGTAGGTCCCCTGTGAGGCATTGCACATCGCCCACAGCTCCCTTTGATCCGGACTCGGGATAGTCCGTTAAATTCATTCATTCATTAAGGCGCACCCCCCTGCCCCTCTGGCGCGGAGGTTTCACATGTCTTCCTCCACCCCACTCCCCTCCTCAAGCCCCGGTATGGCCTCCGATCAAGAAGTCGGCCTCTCACAGGCCAAACCTCTCAGCTTCCAAGAATACGTAGCCAAGATCTATCCTAATCTCATAAAAGGGTACGAATGTTATAGTGAGCTCAATCGCGAGCGATTCCCTCACTTCTTCAAGCCCGCTCCCTCGGTCTCTGCCAAGATCGAGGTATCCAACAACTTCGAGATCCTATCTGATCGTGATAGCGACTCCGATTCTGGCTCCGATATGGTGCAAGACCCCCCTGCTGCGGACGATGGCTTCACCACCGTCACGCACCGCAAGCCGCGCAAGAAGCGCTCCAACTCCTCGTCCGATCCGGAGGGCAGTTTGCCCTCTAAAAAGATCGTTAACGTCAATGGCGCGAAAGTGCCAAAGACGACTCCAGCGCCCTCTAGACCCACTTCGCCTAAAACTGCGGGTTCCGCAGTTTCGGACAAAAAGCCCCGCCCACCGCCCCCCGTCACGATCCAAGACAAAGCGTCTTGGATTTAAATTTCTAGCCTGCTGGAAACGGCAGGCATCCCTTTCACCTCCGCTGCGAATACCGCTGTAGGTATCCAAGTGAAGGTCGCGTCCTCTGACAATCATCGTAAACTGACTCGTTTCCTTCGGGACAACAAGCTCGGTTATTTCACCTACTCGCTCGAAGAAGAGCGCCACCTACGCGAAGTCCCTACGCGTAGTCATCCGCAGAGTCCCTGCGGAGATCCCGACAGACGACATTTCCGATGACCTCAACGGGCAGGATATCCCTGTCCGTGAGGTGCATCGCATGCGCTCTCCGCGCACCCGGCAACCATATGATATGGTTTTAGTAGTCCTCGATCGCACCCACGAAGGGAAAGCGATCTTTAATATCTCGACCCTCTGCGGCCTCTCCGGCGT
>MU160021.1:39119-109109 GCA_015888305.1 Antheraea pernyi
AAAAAAAAAAAAAAAATCTGGCTGTTAGTGTTTGATCACGCATCACTGCTAAAGTACTGCGTTACGATACGATTATAAAGATCACAATAGAACCATAAAGTATATCCTCGACTAACGTTTAGTCTTTGTTTTATTAAAATCGGTTCACTCTATCAAAAGTTATCAATACTTCTATACTAATATTATAAAGAGGTAAAGTTCGTGAGATTATGTTTTGTAGGGGATAATCTCTGGAACTAATAAACCGATTTTGAAAATTATTTTACCAATAAAAATCCACTTCCTTTATGAGTGTCATAGGCTATATATTAACTCGAAAAATGAAAAGACATATTTGTGATAGTCGGGTTTGCAAAGTAAGTCGGAGAAAAAGCGGCCGAACGAAAACGTTCTTTTCCCTATCGAGTATTGACTACGCAGGTCAACTACTCATCTTCCACGAGATCTCGGAGATCTCGGCGTACGAAGAGTGCGCCCGAAATCCTCTACTAGGTGCCGTCACGGCAATCCATAGGTTTCCAGCCATCGCGGCTACACTACAACGGCTCGCGCGCGCAGCTGTTAAAAAATAAATAACTCATATAAGATAGAGTAAATCGCGTATTTACGTCTATCTTCCCCTAAAAATAACCGTCAAACAATAATAATAATTTTTGTTATGTCTATTTTTAGACTTCGGTGCCGTCACCGTTAGTAAATTTAAATTCAATCTTATAAAATGCGTGTTGCGCCCACGCTTTTGTAATCGATCCCTATTAGCTCCCGCACACTTCGCGGTTCTCAATAATATCTCGAGCCTAGGTCGTCCCCGCGCGGAGCCCTCTTGATATTATTTTCGCGATACAGTGACTCACCTACATCACTTGAACACACATATGAGATTATCTCTCTCACACACGTGCACATATATACACTTTGTGGGAGGGTTTACTTTTTTTCCCTCAATCGAACTGAATCGAATAGTTTAGTTCGTTTCATTTCCGATATACACGTATGCATTTGAGAATCATGCAATTTCTATAAAAAAAAAAACTTACATTTAAAGAACTACGTTTTGATGCGATAAATATTATTATACAAAAATATACATAAATAAAAAAAAAATTAACATAGAAAAACAATACAGAAAAACAAAAATAATGTTCTTTGGACATGATTACAATAAAGTTGCAAAAACGAATTTTATTGCGTGTTTCAGTGAAACGTTTCAGATATAACAAGGACGGAAAATGTACTTTTGTAGAGAGGGAAAAAGAGATATATATGTTTTTTTTTCAAACTTGTTTGTTTCGCACAGAGGTCAATTGAAATTGGCAATAAAAAGGGAGAGAGGAGTGATCGCAATTTGATACAATTCACTATTCACTCCCATGACGTATTGCATGAGCATAATATTAAAGTCACCAATATATGTTAGTCCCGACAACAAGTTGGAGAGTTGTTGTAATTTTTAGCAAAATTATCGAATGATTTGATTGCAGACTCCTTCTCCATCAAGCCCAAAATATCGAATGGACATGTACGAAGATTATCACAAAGCAATATGAGATATATATGTTAAAAGCTGAGAAACATAGATGAGCGTGATAGAATGAGACAAGGTAATACTAATTTAGTAATATAATCACATAAAATCTAAAAATAAAATTGAACATGCAATAGATAACAAATGAGCGTTTAAACATATACTGCTATGGTACTATAATAGGAGCTCCACAGGTTTTACAACTTTATTATGAGTCCTAGGTCGGCGAGTACTGGAACATGTCATACATTGCTTGCATATTAATACAGAGTTCGTAAATATACATGTTTTAATGACATTTCCCGCATTAGTTATGATTCTCTGTATCGCAGGAGACTGTACAATCTTGCAATTGCATACAAAATGTTAACTTATACAACTTTTGATGTGTTATGAGAAATCTTTCAGAGTGAATTTTTTGTTCGTAAAGAGAGCAATTGGAACGTGGGCACATGCTAATGGAACACACCATAATGTTTGTGGATAAACTGTTTCTTCTCATATATAGATCAATTCTTTTAACATATTATTTTGTTATTAATCTAAACTTTTAATACAAGTGTTAATTTCGTTGTTTCCGACTTCATTGAAAATCTATACTAATACTAACGGGCCCGAGGGACGTTTTCCCGCCTTGGTAATAAAAAAAAAACCTAAAAGTCAATAATAAGCTATATATAATAAGCTAAACCATTCTCGGATCCACTGGGACACGTATACAAAATTTCATCAAAATCGGTCCAGCCGTTTAGGAGTTCAGTGCCATACACATGTACAAAAGAAATATATATATAAAGATTATAAAGAGGTAAAGTTTGTGAGTTTGTAACGTTGTAGGGGGTTATTTCTGGATCAACAAAACCGATTTTGACAAATCTTTTACTTATTAATAGAAAGCCACGTTATTTGTGAGTGTCATAGGCTATATATTAACCTGAGAAATGAAAAGACTTTTTTGTAGTAGTCGGATTTGCAAAGTAAGTCGGAGAAAAAATGGTTGAACGAAAACGTTTCTTACGAACGCTGCTTTAACGATGAGAGAGAGATATATGAGTTCCAGAGAAAAGTTGTAGAGCGTGATAATCTTTAAGGTTTTTTTATTATCAGGGCGAGACAACGTCCGCCGTGACGGCTAGTGGTTAAATATATAGAAAGGCTTTTTTAATATTCAGACCAAAGAAGTATGAATTCTTAAGAACGTATATGTATACGCAATCCTTTTTTACTTATTAAGTACGTACCTAACTAAATCCCTAAATCCCACATACATCTATATGTATGTGTGCTTTAACATTTTAAGCTACCAATATAATTGTTGATTATGTCCGTAACAATAAACTAATACAATATAAAATAGCACATGTTTAGAGAACGAGATAGTTCGTAACAACGTTGCGGCACTGCGAAATTGTTATCACTATAATTATCATCGTATAAATGAGGACGAATCGGTTACGTTTCCGTTCATGTATCTTTTTAAATCTGTATTATACATATAGCGGTTAAAGGTCAACTGAACCGTTCTTATTGGAATGTGTTAGTGGGTCATTATATCAATAGTTTTTTTTACTGACGTTTAATTTAACACGTTGACTGCCAACAACGAGAAATCTCGCAGTTTCTGAACCTGGCCAAGAGACCCACTAAGAGTTATCTCGTTCTTTCTTTAATTGCCATATTTGTACACTTACGACTAAAGTATATATCGGTGTAAATATAGATCGGTGGCTGCAGGAATAAAAAAAAAACCGGTTTGGCTTACATGGACTTCTGTGTTGCAAAATTAAATACCATTACTAAGTTTCATATTACGAGATAATTCGTACCTCCTTTTTCTTCCAAAAACAATACTTTTTTTAACTTCTTGATTATTACTATTTACTATAATTACCATTTTTGCTAACATAAATAATATCATTAAAACAAAATATCTTCCCAGGTCAATTTCGTGAAAAGTCTCGTAGCAGTTAACGTATAAAACTGGAAATTATGAACATTATTATTTCTAGCAGAAAAATACCCCGTGCTGGAATCGAATTATGAGCTCTAGGATTAAAAGTATAGCTGTTAGTTCCACATTATTTATTATCATTCGTCAACCTTTTTGGAACAAGTTCGTATGTGAAAAAAAACAACTTTACATGAACACGTCATTCTAAGAATGTATCTCTAATGAATATGTATCTAAACTTTTCTAGACGGCTTTTTTGAATGAAGTAATAATATATGTTAATTCCTGGACTGTCCAAAACCATTACGGTTATATTACAAAAAAAGTGAAATACGTATTGAACCCTGGCTTTAAAAAGGTCTCATATTAAATGCACCGCGGTCGCTGAATGTTCGCCATCTTGCTCTTTTGTCTCGCTTTGGTTACGTTAGATTAGACTTGTGGAAAAGGATAACGTGAACTTGCCTCGGGCGAGCGCGGTGCATTTATTAGGAAACTTTTTTAAACCAAGTATTTAATACGTATTTAACTTTTTTGTAATAACACGGTTAGGGTTAAAGCCCCATATAAATAATGGTAGACCTTATGATGCACTGATCAACTAACAGTTGGCAGCATAAGTTTAAAAGAAATACCGTATTTATTATAAAAATTCAAATTGAACAATAACATGTAATGTAAAATTATAATTAGGATCAAAATGGCTAAATATTTAAAAACATGATCCGCTATTATTAAACCTGGATCTTAAAAATTTGCTGAGGGATTAATGCACATAAGTTTTTACTATTGTAGAGACTCGGTATATTAGGTACTAACGGACGCCGTCCCGCCACAATGTACAATGAATACACTTTTAATTTAAAAAATGGTACAATCAATGGAATTCAAAAACTTAGAAACTTTAGAAAAATTTGCCGAAAAAAATGTCATATGCCGATAAAATCAGTGTAATTGATGTCATTGACCCTGAAAGTAACTGTATTTTCATTACATATATAGAAGACTAGCTGTACCAACAGCTCCGCACGCGTTTTTTAAATCGTATTAAAGAAATATAGAATTTTGGGACTATGTACAATTACAGAAATGCTCTTTAAAGACAATTGTAAGTACGACGCGCACAAGTTTGTATCGAATTATGAGCTCTAGGATTAAAAGTATAGCTGTTAGTTCCACATTATTTATTATCATTCGTCAACCTTTTTGGAACAAGTTCGTATGTGAAAAAAACAACTTTACATGACGTGTCATTCTAAGAATATATCTCTAATGAATATGTATTTAAACTTTCCTAGACGGCTTTTTTTAATGAAGTAATAAAATATGTTAATTCTTGGACTGTCCAAGCCATTAGGGTTTAAGTCCCATACAAATAATGATGGAGGGGATTAAAGGGATTAAAGAAGAGACCTTATGATGCACTGATCAACTGACAGTTGGCAGCATAAGTTTAAAAGAAATACCGTATTTATTATAAAAATTCAAATTGAACAATAACATGTAATGTAAAATTATAATTAGGATCAAAATGGCTAAATATTTAAAAACATGATCCGCTATTATTAAACCTGGATCTTAAAAATTTGCTGAGGGATTAATGCACATAAGTTTTTACTATTGTAGAGACTCGGTATATTAGGTACTAACGGACGCCGTCCCGCCACAATGTACAATGAATACACTTTTAATTTAAAAAATGGTAGAATCAATGGAATTCAAAAACTTAGAATCTTTCGAAAAATTTGCCGAAAAAAATGTCCTATGTCGATAAAATCAGTGTAATTGATGTCATTGACCCTGAAAGTAACTGTATTTTCAATACATATATAGAAGACTAGCTATACCCGCAGCTCCGCACGCATTTTTGAAATCGTATTAAAGAAATATATAATTTTTTGAGACTATGTACAATTACAGAAACACTCTTTAAAGACAATTGTAAGTACGATACGCACAGGTTTGTCATCAGCAACACATTTGGAACCTTAACCCACCATATAACTACCTCAGTGCTCACTTACACTGTATAAGGAACTATAACTTAAAATATTATTATTAAGATTTACATTTACATTATATTTAATATATATTGCCAATATTATAATTAAGATTTTGTGACTATACAAAAAATAAACGCTTGTCTGTTCCGCAAGAAATTGTATTATGGAATACTTTACGTAATACGTTTATAATCTAAGATCTTTTTAGGAAGACCTCTATATAATTAATGTTATTAATAATTATAATGTCGAATTGTAAACAATAAGCTGATAATTATTTCTCTTATTAAAAATTAAGAATGAGTTGAAATCTTGCTAAATTTCATGCAGACAAAGTCGCGGGTAACAGCTAGTCTAAAATAGAATAACCTCAATTACTTTTTATTAGGTTCGCTATCTACCAGTGAAAATCCCGTGAAAATCGATGTAACCGTTTTGGTGACAGCACAGCGGGCGAAGCCACGGTTAACAGCTAGTCTAAATTAAAATAAATTAAATTACTTTTTATAAGGTCCGCTATCTGCCAGTGAAAGTCCTATGAAAATCGGTGTAACCGTTTTGGAGAAAGCACTGTGGGCGAAGCCACGGTTAATAGCTAGTATAAACTAAAATTGCTTAAATTACTTTTTATAAGATCAGCTATCTGCCAGTGAAAGTTATGTGAAGATCGATCGAACCGTTTTGGAGATAGCATTGCGGGCGAAGCCACGGTTAACAGCTAGTATAAATTAAAATAGATTAAATTACTTGTAATGATGTCCGCTATCTGCTGGTGAAAGTTTGGTGAAAATCGGTCCAATCGTTTTGGAGATAGCATTGCAGACGAAGCCGCAGTTAATACCTATTATTTAGAGTAGCCTAAGAAACCCGCTGTAATTTCAGCTATGTGTCAGTAAAATTCCTATCAAAATCGGTCTAGCCGTTTCGGAGATTACCCGGAACAAACAGACAGTCAGACAGGCAGACCGACAAAAATTTTAAAAATCGCATTTTTGTTATCAGAAGCGTGTATACTTTCATACCTAATCAATCAAAAATTTTTATTTTAATATTACATACAGACACTTCGTTTTTATTATATGTATAGATAGAATAGATTATCACTGAGTTATTTACTTGAACTGAAAATAGATTTACTTTATATTAAAACATTGTACACCGGTCTTGGATTTCTTATTAAGTAAATAACATAATAAGAACAAGGTCGTATAGATATATCGTTTATTAACGGTAAATGATCATTTGTGTGTTTTATTTAATAACTTAACTGTACCTTAAACAAGTAACCATTAAAACTGCATACCGATTTAAGTGTGGTTAATGAATACTTATGAATAGGTACCTATCATTGTATCTAATGATTAATACGGAAATTTTAAACATGAAATGGCGTTATTTAAAAGGTCAAAGTCGATTGTTCATTCTAACTACAGAGCTGTCATTGACTAAGAACAACAGTAGGTATTGTTAGAGAATATATTTTTAAAAGATTGTTTTCTTTTTTGTTCTTGATAGGATATTCTATTGTCAACGTAGTTGTATGAATATAAGCAAATATGAATAAACTATATTTATAGTAGGCGGAATATTTTATTTGCCGTTTCTTTGAAATTTGTAGCCTGAGAATGACGAAACTATATCATATAGTAAGGAGAATGTCATCTAAAAAACGGGCACATAGTCCGGTGAATCATGAAAGCCCAATCAGGCTAGTCCAAAAAAAAAACTCGAAAATATTATTCGACACCCCTTACACCCTTTTAGGTTTCATATTATCTAGTTTGATTGTAGCCATACAATAATGTATGGGACAATAAAACGATGATGTAATTGTCCCAAATAAATATAAAAGTACTCACATTTTCCATTCTGGACGGTGTAACTAAGGTCCTGGAAGCTGAGATTCACTGGCGGTCGTTGAGGCAAATGAGACAGGTGCGCTCGGCCAAGCGCTCGGGGTGCGCTCAGCGGTTCCATTCTACCTATGTCCCAAACTTCACTTCCTCATTTCATAGATCTATTTATCTGTAGACAAGGACAATATTATTACTAATTATATTGATTATTGAAGTGAAATTTTGTATGGCTTTGAAATTCTAGTCCGCAAACTTTTTGTGTGAGGAAAAGTGGTGTGTGTAAACACTGTCCGGTAGAGTGTTGAAAACAACGGTTATAGTCCGAGCACCGAAGTTACGTCGAGCGCGGCCAATACTTGGATGGATGACCACTTGGGAACATTCCATGACGTTGACATTTTGTGGTATTTCTTAAATTAAAATGTTTCCCTGTACTAAAAAAGTTTCACTTCTGTCGTGTGTCTGTACGACACAACCTGTTTTTTTAAACTAAACTTTCGTATAACAGCCGTAATTCTAGTGAATTGTTTTTTTTTTATTTTTTGAACAAATTTGAACACTTTTTTCGTAGAAGGTAACGTTGACTTTGTTATTTTGTATAAAGTCTTCATTTTATGAAGTGTATCAAAACCTATACATAGTCAGAGTAAATTAACATTGACTTTTTTTTCTAACAAACCAACGCGTTCGCTATATAACACAGAAGTCACTCAATAGATGATACGAAGTTCAGAACGGACGATGAATATAATGTCAAATTCAATAAAATCTGTTTTCGCTTCATTAAAAAAAAACGATGTACAACCTATTTTTCCGTTCCTTTAAAATTTTGAATGCCGATACGAAAGTCATATATTTCGACAGTTCAATCACTTGACATAATTGGACTATTACTAACTAACCGTGAACTCCATCAAATTTCTAGATAACAACATTGTACCTGTTTAGCTCCCTTAGGAACAGAATTAATTAAATCCCTTCGTAGAACTCACATATTATGTTATATAAAAAATTACATGTGCAAAATTTCAAGCTTCTCTACACGCACCAGTTTAAAAGTAAGCTTTAAGAATTTATTAGATACTAGCTGTGCCCGCGAATTCATCGACGTGGAACTCTATGTAACACAAACCGTGACTAATAAAATCATCTGAATGTATTAAGTCCATTTACGTATCTACTTTTCTCTCGTACTTAACTCGAGCCGTCGTTCAAATTACAATAACTTTTGATAGAATGGACCGATTTTAACGAAACAAAGACTACGTTATTCTCGAGGATATGCTATATTATATTTTTAACCGACTTCAAAAAAAGGAGGAGGTTATCAATTCGTCTGTATTTTTTTTTTTTTATTTAAGATTATTACATTTTCTGTTCAGCGTAGTGCTTGACGAAATCTCGGTAAAGGTCCACGAACCATCTCCATGGTTAATGATGTACGCCGACGACATTGCACTGACTGACGAGAATAAGCAGAGACTGGAGGACAAGGTAAACCGGTGGAATCAGGCGCTTGAGAACGGTGGTCTAGCGCCTAATGTTGTGAAGACCGAATACATGGCGTCGCTAAGACCAGCAGCTTCAAGTACCTAGGGTCTGTGATACACGAGTCCGGATCAATCGATCACGACGTCCAATCCCGAATAGGCACCACCTGGGCGAAATGGCGAGAGGTCACCAGCGTTCTATGCGATCAAAGAATACCGGTGAAATTAAAAGGCTTGGTGTACAAGTGCATTATCCGACCAGTCTTGTTGTATGGCAGCGAAACGTGGCCGGTCCTCGGTAGACGTGTCCAGCAGCTACACGTCACTGAGATGAAAATGCTACGATGGATGTGTGGCGTTACGCGGTTAGATCGCATTCGAAACGAACACATCCGTCGTAGTCTTGGAGTTCGTGACATCGCAGACAAGCTGCAGGAGAGTCGTCTCCGCTGGTACGGCCACATAAGTCGCAGGCCCCCTGACTATGTCGGAAATAGATGTCTCAACATCACTGTACAAGGCCCAAGGCCCCGCGGCAGGCCCAAAAAACGCTGGCTGGACGTGGTGAAGGCGGACATAAAGGCGAATAACCTCACACAAAAGGATGCCGAAGACCGGGCAAAGTGGAAAAAGCGAAGTAGGAAAGCGGACCCTGGCGCCAGGCCGGGATAACGCTAGGAAGAAGAAGAAGACATTTTTAAGGTTGAGATTTTAATGTAAACCTATTACTATAACAGTGATGCGTCCTCACACAAACAGACAGACAGACATTTCTAAAAATGTATAAAATGTATTTTACTACTTATTTTTGCAACAACTGCAACAATTTTTTTCACGAAAATTTAAAAAGTACAAACACGTTACATTTACATAATGTAAGATTTCTTCCAGCTATCCACCGGTATTGTTGTCAATCAAAAAGTTTTGTATGTAGTGCCTATATAGAAAAGAAAACAAAAGAAGAATGGATAGATAAACATACCTATATACATAGATATATGTAAATGTATGATGTATGAATGAATGTATAAATTTTCTATGAACGGTGGTGATCACTTAACATCAGGTGACCCGCCCTTCCACTAATAATTCTGTGCATCCACTAATAACGAATGTAACTATTTATGTTTTGTAAAAATATATAACATGAAGAGATAAACCAGATCGAATTTCTTGCCGGTTCTTCACGATGACTGGGTTGTTTTCCGAACCGGTGGTAGCTTTGACATTCATAAGCGCCTTCTCAGGGCCTAAATTGAATAAAGGATATTTTGATTTCATTTGATCAACTTGTTCGTTTGCCAGCTATGATAAAAAAATAGATATATTATTCTACAATTTATGGTAAAACAAATAGCATAAATTACTATAAAAAAAGTGGAGTCCAGACTTAAAATGTTGTACAAACTAATGAAAATGTTATCTATCAGCACCTTCTATTACTTTCTTAATACAATACTCGCACATAACATGACGTAACTTAAAAACGAAACAACTAGACATTGAAAACGAGGTCAAGTTTGACCAAAAGTAAGTATGACGATGCAACTTATACAATATATTTTTGCAAGTCATTGCGGTAATAAGTTAAATGTAAGTGAGAATGAAGTTATCTCGAAACCTGGTCATCTTTTGAAACGTTCGACAATTTCGCCATATCTACTTGAAATAACCGTAATAGATTTTAACGCAATTGGGTAATTATTTGATACTTTAAGATAAATAGAAGATATTTGAATTTTAATCCTAACTAATCTTATAAACTATCAGCCGCCTGCAAGTTCGTCCGCCTGTGTTTATCTTTGGTTTTACCAATAATATTTGAACGGAATCCTATTTTTTTAAAAAATTTGGGGTGTAAGGGGTGTCAAATAACATCTAAGAATTGAGACATCCTAGCCAACGTCACCTGCACGTGGTGCACCCTGCTGAAGAACGAACGAGGCAATGGCGATAGCGGGGTGGTAGAGTTTTACAGCCTGACTGGGTCGCAACCACCATGTATATGGCGAAAAAGCCCGTCATAGTGATTCGCTTTTACGGGTCGCGTTTCGGGATCAGCCTGTGCGTATCCAGCTTTTCGCAGGCCGGCATGACAGCGGCGACCGGCGATGGACAGTATGTACTCGTTGGTCGCCATTGTTTTTGGATTGTACTATGCTTACCATCAGGCATAGTGGAGTCACTTTGCCGTCGAACTATAAAAAAATAAAAAATAAATAAAGTAGCCTTAATTGTTCCTCATAACAGGGGTGCTCAAACTAGAACTGCTGACGATCCACCTCAATATTGTTAGACTACGATCGATCGCATCTAAAACTCTGCAAGTGTGTGTGATGCAGGATTGTCGTCTATGTACATATAGGTAACTACCGCTAAAAACGATAAAAGAAAGTAATGAGAGGGTTATTCTGACATAATTGTGGATCAAATATATTTTATTATATATTCATTACATTTTGTTTTAGTTACCTACCTACTAAAACAAAATCTATGAATAGTGTTATATCGGGAAATATTTCCCGAGATCAAACAATGAGACAGACAAAAAAATTCAGAATCGTTTTCAATTTTTTTTAGTAACAATTTTGTATACTTTAGCAACGTACAAATATATCCTTGACAAAAACAAACAATACTTTTTAAGTTAACCTTAGAGATAAAATGATATGACAGTCGCAACATAACTGGTTTTTTAAAACGGACAAAAATCGCTTATTTCATACACAAAATCCCTTATATGGAAATAATAAAATATGTTATGGCCAGCAATAAAATCAAACAAGTTCATAACCGAAAACGTCCTATAAGTCGTATAAGTTTTGCCGATTATTTTATATCACTAGCCGACCCGTGCCCACTTCGTTGGGTGGTAATAGGCTTTATCAAGCTACAACTTTTATCTAGAACTCAATCATATATCTCTCATCGTTAAGGCAGCGTTCGTGAGAAACCTTTTACCATTTTTTCTCCGATTCCCCAGATATTACCCCCTACAACTTCACAAACTTTACCTCTTTATAATATTAGTATAGATTAGCAGAAGCTCTCAAAAAGAAAAAAACATCTCGATTTTGAAACATTTTTCATCTGTGCTCCGCTCTTATTGGCCTTAGCGTGATGATATATAGCCTATAACCATTCTCGATGAATGAGATATATAATACTAAAAGAATTATTCAAATCAGACCAGTAGTTCCTGAGATTATCCCTTACAACGCCACAACGTCACAAACTTTACCTCTTTATAATATTAGTATAGATTATTATATACTTTTATAGAAACAGATAACTGTACTAAATAATTATTTTGTGTATTATTAATTATATTTGAAAAAAAAACACGTATCGTAGTTATACGCGACAGGTGTGAAACTTTTGTATTGTAGGGATCATTTTAATTTAAAACATAGAATAGAACACCAACGTCACGCGGCGCTCCTAAGCGGTCACCCATCCAAGTGCTGACCGCGCCCGAGGGTGTTCAACTTCTGTGATCGGACGAGAACCGGTTTTTCACTACTATACCCGGCACAGTGTTTACTTTTCATCACAAAAAAGGTTGCCGATCAGGATTCCAAGGCCCTCCCATAAGAAGTTTCACTTCAAAAATATTATTAATCAAAATTTATATTACAAAAATAATGTGTGTTTTATATTCATAAGTATGTACTTTCGAGTAATCCGTGAACTCGTACACGGCGGCGAGAACTCCTGCCTCCAGCTCCCAGGGCAGGGAGCCGGCGAGCGTGAATGCCGCCGCCGAACCTACTCTACATCTAAAGTGAGATTTCAGATCTGTGGCAACATTAACGTGAGCACATTATCGATTTTAGTATGCTCTGGATTTTCGTCATGTATCTGGTAGTTTTTTTACTCGATAACATATAGGCATGGCGCTATCATATGTTCAGGTAGGTCTTAAGCTTGTTCAAATCAACTCTTACTTTTGTATTTTGCATTTTAAAATATTAAGAAATACAAAAGGCAAAAAACGAGGTTATAGTTTACTAAAAACCGCCTGCAACTTCATTCGCGTTAATTACAGTATAAAACTTGATAATTATATATAATCAGAAGTAAGTACTTGAGGTGACCAATTGATTGTGATTCAGTTAGGTTTGTTTTAATAGATACATATTTATCGAAATAATTAGAATTGAAAGTACACTCTTAAAACAAACCTAACTGAATCACAATCAATTGGTCACCTCAAGTACTTACTGTATTGTTTATATTTGGCCAGTTTCTGTGACTAGTTTGCCGACCACTGGACTAACTGATTAACAATCAGTTGGTCATCTCAAGTAAAGTATTTATCAATCATCTTGGTCGTTCTGATTATCGCCACTAGTTTAGGTCTGCGCATAATATAGTCAAGAATTGAATACAAAACAAAGTTAAAATATCATTATAGGAAATTAACATTGGGTTTTATTTATCCTTAAGTTGTCCCAGTATAATACATTTAATATGATATTCAGAGCAGTCAAAAAGTTTGGCACGGACTGGATCCTCCTTTGAACGTCTGGTCATTTCCAATTATCTGTAAGTTTCACTGACCAAAGGTGAGTTTTTCATACTGAGCGATATTAACACCTTTTTTATGTCATAGCAGGCAAACGAACAGGTGGGTCACCTGATGTTAAGTGATCGCCACCGTCCATAGACACTAAAAACACCAGGGGAGTCGAAAGTACGTTGCCAGCCTGTGTTCGAGGGAAGGGGAGGGAGGGGGGAGGAGAGGGAAGGTGTGTTGAGGTGGGCCGCCGGCTCTCTCACTGATCGAACGAAACGCAACAATGCAATCACTGTTCCTTCACGTCGGCTTTCTATTAGAGGATGGTAGTACCCCCGACGAGCCAACCCATTCATGCTGAAACCGGTAATAGCTTCAGCGTGGCTCTACCACCTACCAGATCTGCCTCTCTAACGGATAACAAAAAACATAAAATTGGGAGTGTAAAAATGAGTTCAAATAATAGTAACCAAAATTAAATAATACTTTCAAGGCAACTATGAATATTAATTTGTATATTCCATTAAATCTTTAAATGTAACATTTAAATATATAAACAATAAAAAAACATTTGTCATACGTTGTCTACAATGCCATCTATCTTGTTATAAAGCTCTTTAAAAATAACAACATGAAACAAGTGATTATAATAAATAGTTACGTAGCTATTATTGGTTTCAGCATGAATGGGTCGGCTCGTCCGGGGTAGTACCACCTTCTCATAGAAAACCGACGTGAAGTAACAGTGCTAGCATTGTTGCGTTTCGTTCAGTCAGTGAGAGCGCCTGAGGCCCACCTCCCTTCCCCTCTCCTCTCCCCCCTCACTCTCTTTCTCCCAAACACAGGCTGACAACGCACTTTCGACTCCCCTGGTGTTGTTAGTGTCTATGGACGGTAGTGATCACTTAACATCAGGTAACCCGCAAGTTCGATTTGCCAGTTATGACATAAAAAAAACTATGGTCAAATACTAAAAGTTTAAAACCCATAAAGTATAAAAAGAACTTGTTCGAATTTTTCAAAGAATAATAGTTTATTCGCAACGCTACTTTCACGAATATAGTAACTTAAATGATTCAGCGTCATCGGTACAGAAATCAAGCGTAACTTAGAATCAAATCATCGATGCATTTAACCCAGAAGTATCCGTTAGCTAAATAACATGTTTATTCAAATTCTTTTGTCTTAAAAAAATAAATACACTTATCTAGATTAAGGTTAAGGCTAGGCCATAGACGCAAGGAGCAGACATTGACACCAATCCCACACAAAATTCAGCGAACTACCAAAATTGAATTCAAATTCGACATTTATTTTATCCTTGTTTGCATTTTATACGTATCTGTTACACACCCAAAACAACATTTAGCATATAAAATAACAAGAGTAACAAATCTTGGATAATATCCTAGTTAGCTCGTTAGAAGTCTTTCTTTAGAGTAAACAATAACTCTATTACAAGGTTATCTGTCAGGTTTCGATTTCGTGGTTATGTTCTTTGACACTAAACGCTATATTGTAAGTTGTAATCATTATAACTACATATTATTATAACAATATATCCTCTGCCACGTCTGTTTGTCTGTTCGCAATAAACTCAAAAACTATCGAACGGATATTCATGTGGCTTTCACCAGTAGATAAAATGATCCACGAAGAAGATTAAGGTATATCATTATTCAGGTTCCGGTTTCTTTTTTATTATGGGGTGTAAGGGGTGTCGAATATCATCATAAGACTTGAGAAACCCAAGCCAACCTCACCTGCACGTGGTGCGCCCTGCTGAATAACGAACGAGGCAATGGCGACAGTGGGTGGTAGGGTTTCACAGCCTGACTGGGTTGCAACAACCATGTATATGGCGAAAAAGCCCGCAATGGTGATTCTTTTCTGCGGGTCGCGTTTCGGGATCAGTCTGTGCATATCCGGCTTTTTGCAGACCGGCATAATAGTGGAGACCGGCGATGAATAGTGTGTCACTCGGTGGTCGCCATTGTTTTTGGATTGCACTGTGCTTACCATCAGGCATAGTGCAGTCATTTTGCCGTGCAACGTAAAAAAAAATTATTATCAAAGCGGAGTGACGTCTGCCGGGCCCGTTAGTGGTCCATAAATATAGAATTTGTATATAACGCCTACAACCATACAAAGGTGTATGTAGGTAATACCTACATACTTCGAATCCTAGCAAATAAGCCGGAGTTTTCAGTAAAGGAAAACATCGTGGTGAATCAGGCTATAGCATAGTTTAAGGTTTTTTCGTATATTCACCAGGCTAGTGTCCTTTCTAAACTCGAAAATTTCTGGCTAAGCATCTATAGATGTGTTCTAGCAGCTGCACTTGCAAGTCTGTCGAACGAGGCGACAGTTTGCCCACCCCCTCCCAGCACCGTAGCCGGACCTAGGGAAGATGGTGGATCGGGGGGCCCACCTTTCCATTGCACAGGTCCGGTGGACGGATGAGACGATCTATGTGTACTCGGTCGTCTCCTGGCAATGGGGCTCGGCGGCGGCGTTTTTCTCTTCCCCTAGGGGGTGGCGTATCCATAAGGGATTTCCCGACGAAAGAAAAAAATGAAACCTGGTCCAATCTAAATTTAGCGTATTTACCATTTTAGAGCACGCCGTTATTTAACACCGGGTGAAATTGTGAACAAAGATTTTTGTAGACCGGTGAAAGCCTTATTAGGCCAATAACGTAGTTAGTACGAGAAAAAAAAGATCAAAGACTAAAATTTCACCTATATCTTAGTTACAAATTATATATCCAAGAAAAGAATTACGTAGCATACAGTTTATACGTGTTAAGTTATGAAAAAATTACAGTAAAAAAATAGCTCATAAATAATCCAAATTAAACATTTATTTAACAAAATCACGGCCACCAACCAGTTTATAACTAATTAATGAAAAGGAAGTTGATCACGGAATGAATAAAAACATAATTTTATATTTTTACAAGGTCCGACATATCTGTATATGAAATTAAAATTCACTGGTAATCCAAAAATTAAGTCTAGCCTTGAAAAATAATTCCTTATCAAAGACAATTTTTAGCAATATCAACATTCATTAACTCCTGGTCTGACCAATACCGTAACGGTGTTATTACAAAAAAGTTAAATACGTATTGAACCCTGGCTTTAAAAAGGTCTCATATTAAATGCACCGCGGTCGCTGAATGTTCGCCATCTTGCTCTTTTGTCTCGCTTTGATTACGATAGGTTAGACTTGTGAAAAAGGATAACACAAACTTGCCTCGGGCGAGCGCGGTGCATTTAATTCGAAACCTTTTTAAACCAAGTATTTAACTTTTTTTGTAATAATACCGAAGGTTTAAACTCAATGTAGACGAATATAGAACTCATGAGGAATAAACAGATTGTTGGCAGCATAAGCTTAAAAAACCTGATTTATTACAAAACTTTGAAAAATATAAAAGTTACGTATTATAGAATCATCATTTTTCCTTAAATTGTTATTTTAAATTATTTTTTCATTTGTACGGACCTTTTTGTTAAACCATTTCATTTACACTTTACGATGTCGTGCAATTAAAAAACAAATTAAAAACTTGTTCCGCCATTTTGAGATCTGATTCTTAAAAAATCAGTCGAGGAGTCAACCAAATCTTTCAAGCACTATTAAAAAGGCAAATAAATATTAGCAAATCATACACAAGTTTTATTTACATACTGAATCTCAAATGAATGAGAATAAAAGTTTTTTTTTACATATATGTTACACTGATAATGATGTATTGCATGTGTCTGACACGATGATTCAGCGGTCGCCTACGTAAAAAAAACACCTAATCGTACTACGTTTGAACTCGGTTCTACAATATGAATTTGACTCTATTTAAAAATAATTTAAATTTTTAATTATATTTTACGATTCAAGGGTAATTAAACTATTTAAGTATGCAAAAACAACTGCGGAGTTTGATGATCATGATGAGTATGATTTTAATTGTAATTAATTAATTAATGTATTTTCGCTCTATTTTATATAATAAATAACCACCCACGACTTTGGACGCTAAAAACACAACATATATATATATTAGGAGGCAAACGAACAGGTGGGTCACCTGATGTTAAGTGATCACCACCGTCCATAGACACTTGCAACACCAGAAGAGTCGCAAGCGCGTTGCTACCCTGTGTTTGGGAGAGGGGTAGTGGGGAGGGGGTAGGAAGATGGGAGGTGGGTTATCCAGCACTCTCACTGACCGAACGAAATGCAACAATGCAAACACTGTTACTTCACGTCGGTTTTCTGTGGGTCGGGTGGTACTACCCCGGGCGAGCTGACCCATTCATGCTGAAGCCAATAATAGCTTCAGCGTCGCTCTACCACCTCTAAAAATATTAATAGAATTATTAATATAAGACAAAAACAGTAAAATATAGCGTCTATCACGCACGGATAAATGAGCTTCCTAATAATAAACGTATCGAATATTGCAAATAAACAAACAGACTTCACCGCTTTATATTAATTGGACATATACTTTTCGAGTTCAGGCGAAAAAACTAGACAGATTTGACAAAATAGCCATAATTTTAGAACATATTTTGTTGTATAGAAAAACGGTATATATTTAGACTTAAAGAATATGTAGTGGCATTAACAATAACAAATATATTGGAAATTTTATAAATTTCTTCGTTGTTTTTTGTTTTTGGCGGGATCGTAATCTGTGGACCTTGTTAAAACATTATAATTATTACAAGCGACTTATTCCAGAATTGGCAATTATGAAATAACGTTCGACCTGGCTACATGGTCTAGATATCTTTGCCTTTTCCTTAGAATAGAAAAATCAGACACCAAAAAGGTTTTCGTTGTTTACTTCATCTGTATTTCTAATAACGGGCTTAGCGTTACTGATTAAATATCACCAAACACTTTCAAATAGTCACTGGTCGCGAAACACGACGCGTGGGAAAGTATAATTACGATGCGAGTTTTATCATTTATTTGCCAACTTTCGACTGCAGTGACACCTAGCATCAGATGGAGTAAATGTCAGTTTGTTACTTTATTGCTAGACATGAAGTTTGGAGAAACAATTCTTATGACTATGAAAGCCTCATAGAGGTTGGTTATGTTTTTGAAAAACAAACAAATTAAAAGTTTAATACATATTTTTTACATTTACATATTACTGCACCCGGTTCCATATATCTTTAGTCTCTAAATTTTAACACCAATTTTGAATATCGATTTCCTAAAAATTTTATTCTTAATCCTTATACGAATAATAATTTATACTTCAACCAAATTGTACGTATGACTCATTTGTATAATGAGCTCGCATCCAAGCACATATTAGACATATTTGACCATCGAGCATTCAAATTAGAATTTAGAATTCAACATATTATATAACCATTTGTACATTATCTATATCCATGACCAATTAAGCTGACCCATGCCAAATTGGAACAGTAGTTCCTGAGATTTGCGCGTTCAAGCAAACAAACTCTTCAACTTTATAATATTAGGTATAGATTAGATCTTGGACTGTCATGTAGTGGTTTTTATATTATATTCATAATCTCGTGTTATTTTTGGTTGTATATTTTGTAATATTGGTGGTGTTTTACATAATATAGTTTCGTTATTTTGCTCAAATGAAGTAGATGGGAAGTAATACGGAGCATGGACTCTGATTTGCTATAAGGACTCCCTGGATAGTTCTAACAAGCATGTTAGTTCATTGAAATTATCGCAACAAACTTGTAATATGACATAACCTACTCGAAGATTGGCTGTCAAAAATGAAATTGGTTATAAAAACTGTAAAGCTTATTTGATGCTTAAAACATTCAAGATACTTGTGAAATCCAGATGTAAATTCGTCTAATAGTTTGCAGTTTAACGTTTTCACACAAACCTACACAGTTTTTAGAAATAGTCTCGTTTTACTTTTGGCAACCAATCTTCTAGGTTATTACTGCCATTATGAAGTAGTAATAATATTACAAGCGTCTTGCAATAATTCCAATGTTCTAAAAAGATGGTCGATCTCTTGTTAGTACTTTCCAAGGAGTTTTTGCATCATCTCAGCATTTATGCTCCGTGGTATTATTTTCTATCCACTTCATTTTCGCACAATAGCCGAACTATATTACGTAAAACGCTACCAATACAAAAGATATAGACAAATAACACAAGATTATAACTGAAATATAAGAGCCACTATATGACGGACAAGCACCCGGCAAAATCTCAATAATTTATTGTATTCTGGTGCAATTGTTTCATAACCGGTGAACAGTTCTTGACAAATATGTCCAAAGTACAGATACGATTGTTCTACAGTTTTATTATAATATACATAAGATAAAATAACAGTGTTTCAACAGTTAGTGTTATGATAAGCAGATAAATTAAATCACGCAAAAGGAAAATGTAATTCTACGAAGACACTGACTTCCCTGTTAAGATATCATCGCAGTCAATAAATCTGAGTCAACTAGAAATAAAACCTTTGCCTCTTACGTATTTCGTATATACTGCCACGCTCCAATAAATAGATTCGTATGGAATTCTATCAAATTATAAACGTCTGTTACATTTAAGCAAAAAAGCAGATTTTCATGACATTGTATAATAATGTAGCTTACTAGTTGAATAAAAATAATTGAGGTTATTCTATTTTAGACTAGCTGTTACCCGCGACTTTGTCTGCATGAAATTTAGCAAGATTTCAACTCATTCTTTATTTTTAATAAGAGAAATAATTATCAGCTTATTGTTTACAATTCGACATTATAATTATTAATAACATTAATGATATAGAGGTCTTCCTAAAAAGATCTTAGATTATAAACGTATTACGTAAAGTGTTCCATAATACAATTTCTTGCGGAACAGACAAGCGTTTATTTTTTGTATAGTCACAAAATCTTAATTATAATAATGGCAATGTATATTAAATATAATGTAAATGTAAATCTTAATAATAATATTTTAAGTTATTGTTTCGTTAGTTCCTTATACAGTGTAAGTGAGCACTGAGGTAGTTATATGAACATTTAGACACGTCAAAAAACAGAATAAACTAAAATGTGACAATTAATTATTCAATAAAAACTAAACATTAACATAGGTATGGGAAACAAAACAAGATGGTAAATATAATCAAAAATATTGAAATATAATTTATTGAATGTTGTTTAAATAGTCGTGGATTATAATATCACTAGGTGCACCCGCAGCTCCACGCGATTTTTATTAAATCGTATTAAAGAATTATAGAATTGTGAGACTATGTACTTATTTTTTTTTTCGATTCGCGTGGAGCTGCGGGTGCACCTAGTGATATTATAATCCACGACTATTTAAACAACATTCAATAAATTATATTTCAATATTTTTGATTATATTTACCATCTTGTTTTGTTTCCCATACCTATGTTAATGTTTAGTTTTTATTGAATAATTAATTGTCACATTTTAGTTTATTCTGTTTTTTGACGTGTCTAAATGTTTAACAATATTTAATTTTACATAATTTAATGTCTCAATATCATTACATAGTATAAAACAAACTCCCCTGCCGCGTCTGTCTGTCTGTCTGTTCGCGATAAACTCAAAAACTACTGAACGGATCTTCATACGGTTTTCACTAGTTATGAATAATATAAGTTGTATCAATGAAACAAAGCGTTGTAGCTTCAGTCTGCTATGCTCCTTACCTACTTACTGTTGTTATTATATTATTCATCTGACTGTTGATTGTTGCATTATTCATAACTGTAAATAAATAAACTAGTCATACAAATATGAATCAGTGAGACACATTGTATTCAATTCGAAAACTAGGCTAAATAAAATTAACCGAGTTCAAAAAATAAAGGGAAAATAATAAAACCCTTGCACCATATGTGTACGTACTTGTTACAATATCACATGTTCCATATGTATCGGGCCCGGTGGACGTTATCCCGCCCTGATAATAAGAAAATTCTTACAAATTATGTGAAATATTTATATTACAAATTGTATGAGAATCCATTCAGTAGTTTTTAAGTTTATCGCGAAGAGACAGGCAGAGAGACGTGGCAAAGAACTTTGTTTTATATATTATGTAGTGATGCTAAAGTTACTTCACCGGCGCTTGTTTGTTACAATATGAAACGCTTTTGTCAATTCACTAGATCACTATTAATATATACGTAATAAATATAGACAGTTTGTTTTTTCCAACTGACTACGCTATTGACCTAGCAAGGTCTTAACAGCTTCAGCGGACTGCAAAGGCGAGCGCTTAAGGCACTCAGCCGATTTTATTTTGACAACTAGCTCAAGGGTGCGCGGCACACCTCGGCTTGGGCTGTTGCCTGATTCATGCAATTCGCGACCTATCTGAGCTAACCTAAGCTTAGCTACATATTCATACCTATATGAGTTATTGAAACATATATGTGTACAAAGCATACATACCTCAATTTGTTTGTTACAATATGAAACACTTTTGTCAATTCACTAGATCTCCATCGAATGAATACGTAATAAATATAGACAGAATCATGAGTAATTATGTGTGTTTATAACACACTAGCGAACCGCCCCAGGTTCGCACGGGTGCAATGTAGATATACATTTAATGAAATACTGTTAACGGCAGTTTTGATCTAAATGACTTGTACATATGTAATGTATTTAATAGGATAACGAATAATACTGTATTGTATAAAATAGCATGGTAAATAACACAGAATTATTTTTGTAAAAACATAAAAATGGTTACTGTGGGTTATCCTTTAGAGATAAATATATACGCGCGGACTACTTTTTCTATCGATCTTTTTAAGATATACAAGTCCATAGTACATTAATTTGATCTATCTCGTAAGGTTTAGCCAGCGTTTGTAATTTAAGGGCACAAAAATATGTTTATTAAGACATCAAATTACAAACCTTAAAATTTTTCAGCTTTTCTATGTTATCATATGTATGCATTATTAATATAAACCATCCTCTTGAATCACTCTATCTATTGCTGAAAACTGTATTAAAAACCGTTAAATAGTTTAAAAGATCTAAGGGAACAGGTAGCGGAAGCGATTTCATTTTATACTATGTAAAGATATAAAAACTCATAAATAATGTATTTAGTTTACTTACATTGTTGCTTGATGCGATTTTTTTTATAATCATCAAGAACATCAACATAATTAACTACTAGATTGGGTTCCAATCAAGTACAATTAAGTGCAATTAACGACACTTAAATAAAAGTAAATCCACGAATTGTAAACCTAAGTAATCTTGTCATGAAGCGTGCGCATACCACATACGTTATAAGTAAATGCCAAGAGACGGCCTTGGTGGTAGAGGCACACTGAATCTATTACTGGTTTCAGAATGAATGGGTCGGCTCGCCAGGGGCTAGTACCACGCTGTCATATAAAACCGACGTGAAGTAACAGTGCTTGCATTGTTGCGTTTCGTATCGTTAGTGAGAGCGCCGGAGGCCCACCTCTCCTCTCCTTCCTCCTTGCCTTCCTTCCTTCCCCCCAAACACAGCATGGCAATGCACTTGGGACTCCCCTGGTGTTGCTAGTGTCTATAGACTGTTATGATCACTTAACATCAAGTGACCCGCCTGCTCGTTTGCCTCATATGATATAAAAAAAATACATTATTATACTTCGTTTTTGTTCTTATCGAATTTTATTGACTACCTTTATTTCATTAATTTTCATTATGGTTTGTATCAATCAGTCCTGATTCCGTAAATAACTGTAGATCTATGATTCTAGAATGTCATCTTTTGGAGACTGCCTGAAACGAGTTTATTTATCCATTAAATGAATCCAAGGTACTTACGTAGTAAATGCACCGCGCTTATCTTTTTTCGCAAGTCTAACCTAACCTAACCAAACCGAGACGAAACTGATTTATTTTAACTTAAAAATCATCATGTTAGTAATATACAAAATGGTACTTACGTATTAATGGCAACGCAGTGCGCTCGACGACCGCTACCGCGTCCGGTTCGCGCTGTCTTTATTTCACTAGTCTAACTTAAGCTAACAGTACCAAAACGGGAAAATTGAGAAAAATAAATCGCTTAGGTTAAGTTACACATGCGACACAAAGACAGGCCATTTAAAACGCAAGTACATAATCCAAATATATCTTCCTGCGTATCTACGCTCTTAAGAAACCTTTGCAAATACCTTACGAAAGCCCCTACAATTGCCTACTAGATATAAGCAGCTGTGTCCATCGACCGTGTATAACTCTGCTACAATCCAAATATATCTTCCTGCGTGTCTTAAGAAATCTTTGCAAGTACCTTACGAAAGTCCCTACAATTGCCTACTAGATATAAGCAGCTGTGTCCATCGACCGTGTAAAACTCTGCTACGGTTTCGACTAAATGGAACCACGGAGTAATACTCCAAGCAATACTACATTAAACAGCGAGCTAATCACCGTGAAGAAGACGCGTTCTGGTCGAAGCAACAAGATGCCGTTGCGTTTCGCTGGATGGAGAATCATGTGAATATATGAATATGTCGAATAAACAATTGAAAGATCTCTTGTTACTATAAAAGCCGTATTCTCGATTCTTGTTGTACCCAAGACAACAGCCGAAGCCGAGGTCTGGCTACTTTGGCCCCTTTGTGCTTGTTTCCATTCGGCTGAGTGCCCTAAGCGCTCGCCCTAAAAACCCTATGAAGCTGTGAAGATCCGTCAGGCCAACAGCGGTTAGTCAGTTTAAAAAAAGATATATATTTCATCAAATATACTACAGTTTATTTTACGCACTCTGAGTTTTACAATTACTATCTCCAAATCAGTCTTGGGTCCTACATAACTATGATTATACATTTCATTAATTAAAACATAAGTGAGAATCATTATTATATATTCTTTTACTAATATCATACAGCATCGGTGATTTTTTTGTTTGTCTCAACGTGCAAACCTCAGAAATGGCCTGTGAGTTTCGAAATATTTTGTATAGATTTTATAGCTTATTTATCGAGGTAGCCAGAAAATTATCATTTATAACGCTACAATTGATCGCCCGATGAGAACCGAGCTTCGCCGAGAAGGGCCGAACTGTGCGGGTCTGTATTCGACTCCTTACGCAACATACCTACTTTACGGGGGATTTGTTCAAATTTATTTTAATGCGTCATCAGTAATGTAAAATTCGAAAAAAATACAGTTATTTTCATAGTTAGTTATGAAAAAAAAATCGGCAAATATGTTATGTTATTAGAATTCCTAAATTTAAAACAACAAAAGTAATGCTATAATAATAATTTCATTATACAATTCAAAGCATATTATTTTTCTTGTAAATAAATCTTAACGTATCGCACTTTATCAAATCATTTCAAAATGCATTGTATATATATATATATATTTGGATTTGTTTTAGGAATTGACATATTCATACTGTGTGTTGGATTAGAAATGTCGAGGTCACTCCTCAGGCCAAAGCAAAGAATTCAGATAAATGCACGAAGACATATAAATATGGAGTTAGAACATAATCTTGTTGCTTAGTGTGGCTTTGCGAAACGTTGCGTTGTGAAACAGCGTCGAAGGTGAATCAACCATACATTCCTGTCAAAAGTTATGTTTAATATTTCAACCATGTATTATTTTAGATGTAACCGCTATCCGACATTAAATACCCCGAACTAATAATAGCCACGGGTAAAATAATACTAATCCTGTTCACCTAAATATGTAAAAATCCAGTGTCATGATGTATGTCCACGATGAACTCCGAAACTGCTCCACCGGTCTTCATGAACGTTGGCATTTATGTATAATTTGGCCCAACTTGAGAGATAGTATTAATTTATATTTCGGTTAATGGCATCAAATTTTTTTTATTACAAATTAAATTATTGTCAATGTTGATCATTGTCATTAATTGTACGTTTCATCAATCTAAAACAGACAGAATCCTATAGGACCGACTGTAATATATATTTCATAGATGGCGTCACGTTTTAATTTTGAATTTATTTTTTAATAACTGGGCCACAGTAACGCTTGGCCCGATTAACTAGTATATTACACGTCAATCTGCAACATATTTTAATTTATTTATTGATATTGTATTATATATTGTATAATTAATATATAAGTATACATATTATATGGAAGTGCAAAGTAGCGTCCATTATAATATTTAATGATGGATTTCCGCATAGTAACGCCTTCTTCAATCAAATATTCTGTCTGTCTATCTGTTTGTTTGTTTGAACTCGCATCACTGCTTAAGTACTGTGTTTACGATAAAACCTCTCTAGTAAAATCATAAAGCATCTCATCGAGTAACATTTAGTCTTGGTTTCATTAAAATTGGTTCAATCAAGTTATCGTAATTTTAATAATGACGCTACTTAAGTACGAGTGATAATTAGATAAGTAAATGGACTTAATACATTCAGAAGATTTTATTCACCTGTGTAGGTGGACGGCAAAGAAGGGTATTTATTATCTCTTTATAATATTAGTATAGACAAATTAACTAGAATTCGACGGAGCCGAACGTTCGAAACACGGTCATCATTTTTTTTGGTATTTTTTTTTAAATAGCATAGGGAAATATAGCTTAATTTTTTAGCTAATCTGTCTACTATATATAGCACAAAGAAAATATACCAAAATTCGTCAAGAATATTATGAACTAATTTTTTTTTACTTTCGTCTGTTATCCTGGAGAATCCCTTGTGTTTTATGAGATAAAAAGTATCCTAAATGTAATCTCGTAACATTAGTTATCACTGTGCCAAGTTTCGTCAAAATCGGTTCAGTACTTTCAGAGTGATGCGCGTTCACAGATACAGACAGACAGACAGACAGAAAGACAGACCCTGCTACAGTTTTATTATAATATAGATTAACGTATGTCATTTTGACCAAATGTGGCTAATTCGGAAGCTGAGGGGTAAAATCACTGCTTTTTTAAATAAAGTTCCACGCAGACGAAGTCGCGGGCACAGGTAGTATTAAATAGAAACAAAATAAAGAGTGGCTCGCTTTGGCGTATTCTTTAGAGATCACACCTGTATATTCAATTTCGCATTTAATCTCATTGTAGTTAGGTCAGTGTGTTATTAATTAACTATTGCGATTTCTGAAGAGTTAATAATTATTAAAAATATTATGTGTTTCACATATGCGTAGAACTGAATCAATATAATGTAGTTGTTAATCTTTAATGCACATACAAGGTGGAAGTTTAATGTAAACAGGCGATTATATAAATTATATAAGAGATATAAGAAAAACTCCATACGAGTAAAAAAAAATACGCAGCAGAAACTACATATGCATAAATTTACAACATATGCCTATAATTTTAAGATAAATTTGTAATCATTGCAAAATGTCTTTCAATTGAGATTTTGATTATTTTTTTTTCGTATAATTTAAACACTTGTCAACATATTTTCTAAACATATATTACAATCTATTAAAGTATAGTAAATTTAGCATAAACAACAGGATATGCCATAAAGACACATGATAGAAGTGAAACTTTTGTATAACAGGGAAACATTTTAATTAAAAAGATAAAATGAAAAGCCCACGTCACGCGGTGTTCCCAGGCGGTCACCCATCCGTGTCCTGACTGCGCCCGACGTTGCTTAACTTCGGTGATCGGACAAGAACCGATGATTTCAACACTCTACCCGACAGTGTTTATCCCCACCTCATTTCATTTCACAAAAAAGTTACCGATCAGAATTTCACAGAGTTCCGTTTCAGTAAATTAAATATGTTCAATATAGGTAGCCACTTTATTTATCCTAAGCTATTTATTTTAGCTATTTGTATTTACCTTTCCAGTGGACATACGACTTTGATTTGTCTTCGAAAATAGATCTTATGCGTCATAAAGATAACCAATAAACGCGAAAATGTGTTTCCTATAATTTTAAATTATTATGTTAAATTGAGGTCACATGGTTACTGGCTTAACGATGTTGTTTCTATATCAATAACTCGTATTTTATAAAAATAACTATTCATTTAACCTTAGCATATCCTTCCTCTAAACCAGCGATTCTTAAACTTTTATAAAGAATAAGAAACATTCGACAAATCTTTTGTTATTATCTACATCATCTACACATATATAATAATAAGAATGTAAATCTAACGTATCTGTACTTTGTAGATTATTGTGAAAAAAATGTTGCAGGTGTCTTGGAATAAGTAATGAAATACATTTCAATCGTTTTTAGACATGTCTATTTGTTTGAACACGCATCACTATTAATGTACTGCGTTCACGATAAAGCATAAAAAGCCCGTTATAGTGATTCGCTTCTACGGGTCGCGTTTCGGGATCAGCCTGTGCATATCCAGCTTTTCGCAGGCCGGCATGACAGCGGCGACCGGCGATGGATAGTGTGTCACTCGGTGCTCGCCATTGTTTTTGGATTGTACTGTGCTTACCATCAGGCACAGTGCAGTCATTTTGCCGTGCTACTATAAAAAAAAAACATTACCAAGAAAACCTTAAAGCATATCCTAGAGTACTATTTAGTCTTTTCATTAAATTAGATTCACTCTATCAAAAGTTATTGTAATTTTAATGACGACGCGAGTTAAGGATGAGAGAAAAGTAGATAAATAAATGGACTTAATAAATTCAAATGATTTTATTAGTCATTGTTTTTTTTTAGTTTAGCTTCCACGCGGACGGAGTCGCGGGTACAGCTAGTTGTGAATATATTTGGGGTTGTAATTCAGCCCTACCCGTAATATTTATAATTTCTTCTAATGTACAATATAGTTTTGTATAATACAACTAGATGACCCGGCCACGCGTTGCTCAGTTATTATATTTTGAATTAAAATTATGAGAATTTATTTGGTATTATAGGGTAATGAGTCGGCCTAAAAACTTGATATAGATTAACAGAACACGCGCGACATAAAATAGAGTTGAAAAATAAATTCAAAGTTAAAACGTGGTGCCATCTATGAGATATACTAGGTGACTGTTTAAAGTTTAACACCCTTCAATTCTTTGGTAGTTCATGGTCGCATTTAATTAATCGACATTGACAGTTATTTAATTTATAATTTAAAAATATTGAAGATATTAATCGAAATATAAATTATCATATCTCTCAAGTTGGACCAAATTATACATAGATGCCAACTTTCATGAAGATCGGTTGAGTAGTTTCGGAGTTCATCGTGGACAAACATAATGACACAGGATTTTTATATATTTAGATTTATCGTTGTGGCTCGTTTACCCGTAGATTTTCCTTCCCAATCTTCGTTCTGTGAGTGTGGCGAGGATTCTGTTTCGAGACTATACGTCCTTCAATGACTTCCTCGCTGTTCATTAATACGAACAGGGCATGGGTCACACGTGTATATGATTTGGTGATCTCAAGTCATGCTTTGGGATCTCATCCACGTCTTTGAATTACAGGTACTAGTCTTTGAGAGTCATGAAGGCTTCTTCTGTCGAAATTATCTGTTCTCGGTCTTAATCTGGGTGACTCAGCCTCTCCTTTCCGCTTCTGGGAATGGGGTCATTGGCAGGAGCCATTAGGCTCGCTGTCGACGACTCCTCTGCCAATTCTGGAGCCAGAGTAATGCAAACCTTTTGTGAACGGTATCACCCGACCGGGGTTATAGGAGTCCGTTCGTGTTCTGTATCAGCGTGCCCATAGCGTACTCTGCGTGTGTGTTCACACATTGGACGTCTGCACTGAGACCTCTTGAGATAAGATTGTCAGAATACGTGTATATAAATGACCCAAATGCTCACATGTTTCGTCATTATTCGTAAAGGCGCCATCCCCTGTGGCACGCATTTTATTCCATCGATGTAAACCATAGAGTAACAAACCCGCGCGTTTGTAAGTGTAAGCGGTTTCATAATTCTATGGATGTAAACATTATTTTACAAAACTTATCTCTAACACATTATACGTGTTTTTTTCCTCTCAACATGACATTAACATTCTTTCATATAATAACGTAGCCCTAACAAATTATACGTTTTTGCGTATTCAAGACGGCTTTAATATTCTTTGACATAAAAACTTGTTTATTTGCATTATAATTTCGGACAGTTCTTACAACTATCGAATTACACTAAATAATTTACATATGACTCGCTGTCCGAGACAGAACCCTTCATTAAAAAATAATAAATGAAAGACAATAAAATATGTAATAGGAAAAAAAGGAAGGTATACTTATGTATTAAAGTGAGAAGTTGTACTTATTTGGCGTGAATATATAAAAAAAGGTTTTTACACATTTTAAACACTTTGAACCAAGCGCAAAGTTCAAACAACGAAATTAAATATTACGAATAGAAATTTCAATAAGTAACACACAAAAATTGTAAAAAATAATACTGATATTTAAAAGAAATTGTTTATACAATATTTCAAAAGAAACTCTTCATCACAAAATTTACTATAGAGATTCAGTCTATGGAATTTATAAACTCTCTGATGAAAGAACATCAAAGCTTAAAAATGTATTTTTTTTTTCGACCTGCCTACGCTATTGACCAAGCAAGGTCTTAACAGCTTCACCGGACTACGAAAAACAAATGTAATAAATCCTTATTTGATTGAATTATGAATAGTAATAACTCCTGGTTGAATTTCAAGCACTGCAGGAACATTAGTTCAAAGTTAGTTAGAACATCTAAATACGATGAACGTAACGCGTTACGTGAATGACATTCCTTGCCGTAATTATCTTCGCCACTGAACATTATATCACGAATCCATTATAAGAATTATCAAAATGCACTGCCGGTACTATCAGTTACACCACGTTAAACTCTACTATACCTTCCACGTTTATTACGTATTCCACAAAGGCATAACGACAGCAGAGATGAATTAATATTGTATTCGAAATAGCATATCCTGTAGATATAAGGAATGTGTTACATATTTCAGTGAAAGCCATATATTATTAAATTTAAAGTAGGTAATTTAACAATAGTTATTGAAACACAAATCTTTTATTCAAAACTCATTAACAAAGGAAATAGGTACTTAAGCTGACATTTTTTTAACCAAAAATTATATTTATGTACGGCTCGCGATAAGCGATATTTCTTATCATAAATTCAACCCAAAATCTACATTCGACACCTGCCGCGAATATACATTTTCATTGAAACAGATAAAGGATTTGATTAAATCATTTATATTTTTTAAGGGAAATTAGTTCCCGGATTTGTTATTTTAACATCTCTCATCACACGTACGACACATTAAGCTGTGTGTTATAATTATGTGAGAATAGTTGTAAATATACATTTGAACAATGTACTTAATGTAAAAAATATCTAAATATTCAATAATCACCCTTACTTCATTACTATAATATTATAAATGCGAACGTTGGTTTGTTTGTTACCTGATTATTAACTATTCAACCTAATATATCATCTTCAAAATTGTACATGTTAGATGACTTAATATATTCAGATAATTTTATTCGTCACTGTTTTTTTACATTCAGTTCCACGCGGACGGAGTCGTGTGCACAGCTAGTATAATAGTAATGTAATTCTATATCATGGACTAAGACAACACATCCGTACACCATTTTTAATTAATATAAAGGTTCTGACCACATGCCACAGGATTATTTGATAAAACAAAGAGTTATCCTCAGGCATAGCAAAAAAGTAGTTTTTGACTTTGACAGCTCGGGAAATATTGATCGTACAGGGAATTGGTATAGGGTTTTACAAACTGCAAATCATCATGAACCAACGTTACCGTTGGTAATTTTTTAACCTTAGGGTATCCAGATTTTTTTGTATTGTAGCACGGCAAAATGTTTGCACTGTGCCTGATGGTAAGCACAGTGCAATCCAATTACAACGGCGACCACTAAGTGACACCTACCCATCGCCGGTCGACACTGTCATGCCGGCTTGCAAAAAGCTGGATATGCACAGGCTGATCTCGAAACGCGACCCGCAGAAGCGAATCACTATGACGGGCTTTTTCGCCGTATATATGGTGGTTGCGACCCAGTTAGGCGGTAGAGCCCTACCAGCCCGCTTTCGCCATTGCCTCGTTCGTTATTCAGCAGGGTGCACCACGTGCAGGTGAGTTTGGCTTGGGTGTCTCAAGTCGTATGATGTTATTCGACACCCCTTACACCCTAAAATATCTAGAGGGTTCCTGGGTCTCAAGTGCAGCTGTCGATACTCACTAATAGGTGTCTGGCGACAAACTTTCAATCTGAGGGTGGTAGCTAGCCAATTGCTGGCTCCAAAATAGCTTTACTACCATGCTATGATTTCATCACAATGTTTTCCTTCAACGAAAGCCCCGGACTCAGTCCAGATTCGATCATCTAAGTCACCATCAGTTCTAAATTCTAAATCGCTGTCATTACTCCGCTAAGTCTTGACTATAATTTGTTCATAACCTAAATTTGTCACATTGAAGCTGTTATTTATCTATCGCATTGCTCTTGCGAAATATGTAATTACGAGGTCGGTTCGTGTTTTATTAAAACCTGTCCGTACAATATTCAAGCCAGTTTGAGCTCTGTTACTTCTTTATTATTAATTTAATCGTTGTTTCCCAGGAGGTATTATTTTAATACTTGAATTCAATAAAACAGGGCAATGTATCCGACCGGATAACGATCACAATACACCAATTTCTCACAGTATAAATGTAAGCGACAGTACGGAAACAACCTACAAACGCTCGTACCGGCGTACTCACACAAACATGCGCGATTGGTGATTTGAGATAATATTTTATGTTATCCACCTTTCTTTATGAAAAACACATCTGTGTGTCCAACTTTAGTAGTGTTCAATCAAACAGTGTTGAAACGACTATTTTCTTTCAAGTCTATTACGAAAATATGTTGGTTTATCATGTTGGGTAATCAATCAAAAACATGTCTACAGAAATGTATGAAATATAGGTGCCATAAATTGCCAGCATGATACCAGTGTAGCAAGAAACTGACACCAACATCTGTTATAAACTAATAGTTACTGATATGGTTGTAAAAATGATACTATTGAAATAACAAATTCATTGTCTGCTTTCGATCATTGGTATGTATATCTATGTATTTAATCTATCTATCTATAGATATGTAATATGTAAAATTGTTGCAGATTTCTAGGAATTAAAGTAATAAAATACATTTCAATCATTCATAGAAATGTCTGTCTGTCTGCTTGTACAGTAGAACCTCGATAAGTTAAAGTCCAAGGGAAACACAAAATATTTTAAGTTATAGAGGTTTTAAGTTATCAAGGGTCTATGTTAAGGATAAGTTAATATACATACATGTATGTATGTACCCTTGTTCCTATTTTTACTCGAATGCGTCAGAAGGATTGGTTCAATAAAATACAGAAATTTAAATAATCATATTTAATTATTCACATTGCGCATTACAGGTTTAGTCTACTTAAAAAAGTGTGTGATTTTCTTTTGTTTTAAACAATTCACAGTTTCTAAATCGATTTGATTTTCAATGACAAATAGAGAGGAGAATAATACATTATGCAAGCAATAAATACCGAAACCTTTTGTTTTGCACACTCGTTCAAAATGACTCATTGACCAACAATTTTATGTTATAGAGGTTGTGGAAACATTTCTTTAAGTTACTGAGGGCCAATACAGAGATTACTTATTTAAGTTAAAGAGGTTGCATATTTTAAGTTGTAGAGGTTTTGGGCTGTGATGGGAAGGGAACATATTATTTTTTGAAGTTATAGAGGTTTATAAGTTACCGAGGTTTGAGTTATCGAGGTTCTATTGTATATACCAACATTAATTATTATGTAAATATCTATATAAATGAAATAGTTATTAGGGGCCAATTTTTGTAATTCTGACCGCCCCCTCCCCTGGTCAGAAAAAGTGAGCATTGTTCTTAACCCTGCCCCCATAATTACGTAAACATTTATATAAGTTTATTCGAATCTGTTCTAATTCAGTAAATAAATATCGCTGACGTAATCACCAGCCAGACCCCCCAACTCCTATGTCATCGAAAATAAGCAAATCAAGGACCCCCTCCCCCCATCAGTACTTACGTAATACCAGAATGACCCTTTACAAAATACAGATATACGTTAAATAAATACCAACGCATATATATAATTTTGTACATATTTATACTTTAATTAATTTTAAGAAGCATTCCTACATTCAAGATAATATTATTTTTATTGTCAAGGTAATATTTAAAATAATTTTAAAAGAGGCACTATTTTATTCTCCTAGTAAATATTATCGTATATAACAACAAAATAACACTACAATAATATTCAAATAGACAGTAAACTATTCTAACTAATATTATAATAGCGACATTGAGTTTGTTTGTTACGGTTTTCACGCCATAAGTAATTAACACTGTCGGGGTACAGAAAAAAACGTAGTGTACCCTTTACCCAAAAAATGTACTATTCCCGATGGGCAAGTCTAATCTACACTAACGCAAGCGAAGCCGCGAGCGAAAGCTAGTTTTGCAATAAGTCCATTTTTTTCAAATGTGTGGCTAATTAGTTCGCAATATCCACTTACAAAAATATAGAATAAATTAACACTCGGTTATTAGAGCGTTTTTTTTAAATTGCAAAACGACAAAATGTCGACACTGTGCCTGATGCCTGCGCAGTGGAATTTATAAACAACACCTTGGTATACGCCTCTCGCCAGTTAAACATATCAGCTGATCCCAAAACACGAACACAAAAAGAAATTCTCATGATGGGTGCATCACCATATGTGTGGTGGACGAAATTTAATTAAGCACGATGATCTTAATTTAACTACACTTTATTCCAAATAAAGAAAATAATAAATCCTTAAACATAAAGGTAAAAATGATTGAAAATATATACTTTTATAGTATATAAATAAAAATAACGCTTGCCATAAATAAAAATATAATCACTTAATATGTATAACAATAACAGGCTTTCTTATTACGTTAAAAATATTAGGAGTAAAAAAAATTGAAATAAAAATTGAACTTTTTAATTGCCAAAGTTTTATCTAATAAATTTGTATTTAGCCTGCCGATTGGAAATTGAAGTACTATTCACGGTAACTCAATTCCTGTAACTGTATAATTTAATATAACATTTAATAATATCAATTATAATTACGAAAACATCGTAACTTCAGCCGTACTTATTTCAAACAGTTTAAATAACCTACATAATACGGAATACCTTTAGCAAATGTATTGTAAATATATGCTGTATTTACACGCTAGACAAACATAAAGTTGGTTTTAAAATTCACCTGTCAGTAATAGATGTTTCTCCGATGGATCGTTTATTGTTTTACGGTATAATACACGATTGTTTTGTTCAAGTATGTCACAACACAGCGCACGCGTATATCACACGCGAATACTCAAAACGCACTAATCGTGTTTGAAACGAACTCCATGGAACCCGGGGCTACCCGACTATCTCTAATCGCGAACTAGCGTGCCTTGAATGCAGCTACTCGATGCACTATGTAATTTATTAGCGCTTTGCTAATATTTTAATTAACATGTACATGTTTGAGAATAGATATTATTAAAACAAATTTATGCGCAATTATTAATTGCCAAATTTAATCGTTAATTCAACCTGCGCGATACAATACAAAATATAACAAAGTAGTATGTAACAAAGTCAAGTAGTCAGAAGGAGCATTCAGCGGTAATTGTCGACACTCGACTGGTACAATAATATACTAGTTTTTGCTAGCGGCTTCGCTCGCCTTAATGTGGGTTTGAGCTATCACTTGGGAGTAGTATTTTTTTCCTGAATGAAAGTCCTATGTTTTTTTGTACGCCTGACAATGTGTATGTAAAATGTCATAACAAACGTAGCAAACAATCTCACATTCGCAATTTGTAATATTGGTATAGAATTATAGGGGAAATAAATTAAAAAAAAAAACAGTAAACTGTAATATGGCATTTAAATATGTAATGGTAACATTGCAGGCAAAAAAAATAATGTATGCATACAAATGATGTATTTAACAACCAGAATACAACAAACATTAAGTCATGAAGTAGTTTTTTTAATGCATTCTAAATGTACTTATTTGCATTGGTGGAGAAAAGTTATTCCCGTATCGAGTATCAGCTAAAACTACCCCGAAATCAAGTGCTAGCATGCCGATGAGTGCACTCATATATCTAAAAGCTCTAATTCTACTGCTGTTCTAATCCCTCCCGCAACTTAGTTTTCATACAAATATCCAGGCTTCCTGAATTTTATCACACCGGATAAGTGTAGCTAGATGCAACTGCCGCCTACTTTCCATGTCTAATAGCTGTCCTTGATTTAGAAATGGTGTGACATGAATTCGTGGTCGTATTTGGAAGCAGAAACGCGCGCATGCATTCTGAACTCTCTGCTTTATTTTAAGGATACAAGAGTCGCACATGACGTCAGCATAGATTACTTTAGAGAGAACGAGCGATTAAAAATATCATTCTAACTTCAGTGCTAATGCATACGCGAATCTATACTAATTTTATAAAGCTGAAAGTTTTCTTTGTTTGGATGAACGCGCTAATCTTAGGAACCAGTAGTTTCAGAATCGGGTTTTTTTCCTTTTGAGAGCTTCCGCTGCGTGTTAGCGTTAACCCAAATTAACTATTCCACGCAGACGAAGTCGCGGGCAGAAGGTAGTTTTTTTTATGTCATAAGTGGCAAACGAACAGGTGGGTCACCTGCTGTTAAGTGATAACCACTGTCCATGGACACCAACAACACCAGAGGAGTCGCAAGTGCTTTGCCACCCTTTAGGGGAAAGGGATTAGGGGAGGGAGATGGAGAGGAGGAGAGGGGAGGGGAGGTGGGCCTTCGGCGCTCTCACTGACTGAACGAAATGCAACAATGCAAGCACTGTTACTTCACGTTGGTTTTCTATGAGAGGGTGGTACTACCCCGGACGAGCCCACCCATTCATGCTGAAACCATTAAGTTTCAGCGTGGCTCTACCACTATTAAATAGTATTGTATAAGAGCTTAATTTTATATATACAATTGCATGTGGCCTCCAGAACATATTGTCCTACGCAGGAGTAATACCATAAGTAAACTAAGATTACGAGAATCTAATACGAACTGTATGGGTTCATTAGCAATTGAAGGTTGATGAAGGCTTTAAAACTTTAATTTAAAACATAAGAAACTTCAATCAATGCATTTTAGTTTTGTAGAAAAGAGTAAAGGGATTAAATTACGATACCCGATTTTTAATGTTACCTTATTATAAATGCTGCCTTCTCTCAACCCGTACGATTAGCTTATCTCGTACCGCGATCAATCCTTTATAGCATTTATTTGCATAGCATAATTTGTTTATACAACATAAACATTATTTTTTATTGGACGAAAGAATCTGATTTTGTCTTACAAAAACAAAACACCCAGCGTATGGATGTATGAATTCGGATTTACTAAATATGATTTATTATATTTAATTCCTTGAGCGATATCTTCAATAACATTAAAATAAAATAAAGATAATCATTTAATAATATCTTGAAGACATTTACTGTTGTTTGTATTAAAAATAGCAGACATCTCAAAGCTAGTGGCGACGTGAACAAAATGGTATTCCATGTGCACAATTTTCTTTTTTGTATGTATGTGTTTTTCAGTAACCTAAGCTTGTTAAACAGGAAAAAGAGATGACGTAGATTAGACGCTATTTTAAATCCTACCATAATACACTAAAAATAGAGTGTCTTTGCAATTTAAAAACAAGAATTAATCATTCTTTATCCTCCAGTACACGATAGCGAAAAGTATCATTATAACGTCTTGTTTTTTATAATAATTATGTATTATAATAATTGCAGATAGTTTAGCTCCTTGAAGGTAACAACTATTACACAAAAGTGGGTCGAAATAATAAGGATTTGGTTATAAAGTAACATAATTATGACTTACGCATAGTTAATTGATAGGTATCATACCACAGTTGATGTACAGGTGTTGAGATTATGCACTTTTGTATTATATACAATATACATGTCACAAAATATGTCTAATTGCTACATTGAAGGCTAAGATTAACCTCTCACGAAATAGCCAAGTATTAAACTATTAGGGCATGTATTTATCTATACTTATCTATACTGTTACTATAATTGTTATTATTAATTATAGTCCGGTGAAGCTGTAAAGACCCTGCCAGGTCAATAGCGTAGTCAGTTCGAGAAAAAAAAAAGTTATTATTAATATTATAAAGAGGTAAAGTTTGTGAGTTTGTAGGGGGTAAAATCTGGATCTACTAAACCGATTTTGAAAATAAAAATTACCCATAGAAAGCCACGTTATTTGTGAGTATAATAGGCTATATATTTACCCAAAAAAAGAAAAAACGGTCGAACGACAACGTTTCTTACGAACGCTGCCCTAACGATGAGAGATATATGATTGAGTTCTAGAAGTAAAAATGTTTACCTCCCAACGAAGTGGGCACGGATCAGTTAGTACATTAAATAAAACTGAAGTGTTCATCGGAGATAAATTTCGAAACGGTTGATCCGGTTTTGGCGAGACTTAAATTCACGGATAAGTAACCTTTTGAGCGTATCATCTAAACTACAGAACTTTGTTTTTTTAAGGCTACGCAATTTCGATAAAATGTAATTGTTTTAATTAAAAATTTGTAAAAGGTTAAATAGTAATGAAAATGAGACAATTAAAAATCATTGATATATTAAATTAATTAAATAAAACATGTAGATTCCATGAAAAAGCAAAACCAACTTCAAATAAACAAAGTCGCCATCAGCGAAGCAAAGCCACCACAGCTTCAATACTGATGGCAGAAAGTAAACCCCTTCCTCCAAGGACAGAGTTCGCATCTCACGTACAATTACCGGAAAACTACGATAGACGCTTGCCAATACATTTTCAGCTTGAACGTATGATCGTAATGAATTCAATCGATCAGAAACAATTAATAAACAGAAACATATTAATAAAATAATATAATATTCAGGTTTTGAAAGTTACTAAGAAAAAATGCTTTAAATAAAATCTCCGTGTCATTGAACTATTTGTAGCGACTAAATACTCTTTCGCAATTCCATTGACAGCAACCATATCATTACCGTATCGTTTTTACCTTTGCACTGAGGTATGTAATTAGAAGAGGTCATAAATGAATGAACAACTATTACCCATAGACCATATATGATAAGTAAAAAAGTGTTCTACTTGGTTTAAAATAAAGCTGTATATAGAATGACAGATATTGAGTCGGTAATGGGAACGGAGTGCAACGAACCGTCGTTGTTAGGCAATTTGCATGGATAGGCATTTGTAACTTTACCGAGCACTGTGTATTCAAGGCCAATTTTAAAAGTTGATTATAGTATCATTTATATACATAAATTATAACCGTAAATATATTTTTACCCAATAAACTAAAATTAATTATGTTGATTATCTGTTTATTAAATTTAAAACCATAAATTTAAACCTATATTACATTTTTTACGCTGTTATTGATTTCACCTTCGATCAACAATAACTAGATAAAGGGCCACATACAAAATCGATGATAAAAAATGTCCGCGTAAATATATACTTATGTGTAGCTATTTGTTACTAAGAAAGGGAGAAAAAAAATTTTAAAACAGTTTGAAGTTCAACCTAATTACAACCATAACACCTAGTAATAAAGTCATAAACGTTCAAAATATTATCTAATACTTACGATAAAACGAGCAAAGCAATAAATTACTCCCCTCACAAATGAAAAGACAACATAAACAACATTTAGTGTGAATTCAACCTTAAAACGTAATGAATAAAGTACGTTTTCCCGTTATTGTGCGTGTTTGTGAGGGGCGAGGCCAAATATTTGTATCACAGTTTTAAAATCGGTAATTTAGTTCAAAATTTGATATTATTTGTTAGTTTAAAGCTAAAATATATCTTATTCAACATGTATTTAGCAAAAGTAAGATACTCCGGCCGTCAAATTGCTTTTTCGGGTATTATTTTTGCATCTTTTGAATACACTGCGGCATGTGAAACGGGCTCACATTGGCTGTGTTTCAAACAAACAAAACGAAATAAGGGCACACATTTCAAATGAGCTCTTATTTACCGAGACGTATTTTTCGCGCCGACCCTTTATCTAGTTATTGTTGATTGAAGGTTTCAGCAGATTTTTAGGTTTCTTTAGTCACTAAATTATGAGTATGATTATATTTTATTATTTTATAGCAATAATACAAACTTAGGACATACAATTAAGGAAAAAAAGGCCGAGGCAGTCATAAAGACTGACAAGAAAACTGAAAACTATAAACAATGGAATAACTTTGTTCTTTTTTGAATTTTTCAATCAATTACTCAGAATTATTTAAATGTCATAATTTGTAAATTGAATTTATTAATATTAGTCTAGTATTCATATCTCTTGACACTCAGAGCAATAATTATATACATTTCATGCAGGTTAATTAATTAATAAAAAATATAACGGGCTGCATCAGCTAAATACAAAATATCAATATGTACACATGCCGCTACACTACGCGTCGCTTAGTCTGACGCAAGCGCAATACGTCGCAAACATGTCGAGATCATCGGTGACGCGTCATGAACTTGTCGAGGTTTTCGGTGACGCGAACCCCTTTGTTCCCCTACCACTTTATTATTCAATTACTTAACTTTTTTTTAAACGGGAATAAAAAAATAAACGCATATCATTTCACGCTACCAAATATAGCCATGATTGCCCTCAGGATAGCTGAATGGCAAAAAACAATGTTTTATGTCACTACGATGGCAAACAAGCTTATGGTCCTCCTAATATTAAGTGGCCACCGCTACCTATGGTCTCTTAAAACACTAGAAATGTCACATGGGCGTTATGAATTGTTTAGAAACATGTTTACTTCTGTTGTTCCAAAACCGTATTACACTACGAAAACTTCAGCAGGTAACTCATTTAATAGCCTTAACCTTTTGTGAGAGGATTTCCTTTTGAACCCCACCGTCCATAAACATTTATGTTCGAAGATTAGATCAAATTACTTTATTCAAATTAAACCTTTAGGAGGTGCTTATGATCGTTAAAATGATACCACCAGTTCGTAAAACAACCCAGCCATCGAAAAGGTTTGCCAAAATACTCGATCTGGTTTTTTTGTATTTTTACATCAAGTAAATTAAACGTCCCTTCTGTGTGAAGGATTTTCATTTCATTAAAATATAAATACACTGTATTGATTGGTGAGGGTTCTCAGCTCTAATGTAGTATAAGACTGCTACTTTTAGTATGTAGCGATATATTTATGACTGCCCCGAGATGAAACACTGCCTAAGACTACTCCACCACAAGGCGTGTGGACTGCAATTAATTTAGTTTGTCTATGGGACCACCTTCAGTAGCAGCACCAGGTATGACGTATAGCTGTAGGTCTGGTGACAGCACCGTGATGCGATGAAGTGAAGGTGTTTCCGGAGTTGTTACAGTATATTGTTTCATTACTTCTACAGGGATCATTGCTCACAGTCGTTAAAATTCGTTAAAAACCCTTAATTAATTTTTTTAAAGTAAATCCTGCTTGACATGCATCTTTAAGTAATTGTCTAACAAAACGGTGATATATTTTGGGGACCTTATTGTGGAACCTAATAGTATTACCTAAAAAATATCTTATTGTTATACTAACCTTAAAATATAAGATGGTTAGTTTGCCATTGTTTCCAGTATTCAAATCATGCCGATCTTTTACAAGATCTAGTTTACCTAAATTTTTGCAGACACCAAAGTTATCAAGAGTTAATTTTACAAATTCAATTAAATGGATACAGATTGTTATGCACTGTGATAAAATACAATAGTGTTGATGAAGGTCTTGTCTCTATTTTCATTACAGTTGATCTTAAACCCCACTCTTCAAAACAAAATATGTAAATCTGATTCTGTATCATTATACAGAATACCTTATACAGTACAGCACAATTTACTTAATTGCATAATAGGTATGAGTAATAGCCGTGTAAGGATGACGATTATCATATAGTTTATAAATAATTGCAATTGTCAACTATGATCCGGAAAAGTTGATGCTTATTAAACGGAGTTAATAAACTAGTCACAAAAATTAAGGGATATAAAAAATCCAAATGTTTAGGTGATTTTTAAAAATTGTAATTTTTAGTATATAGTTTTTGGATTCAACCATAACAACTTTTCATATTTATGGTTTCAGAGAAGTCCTTAGAAAACCAGCGAAGAAAAGATATCAACATTTTTGCTCATTTTAAAAACGGCTCACATCTTTTTTTTTATTATTCAAGCATAATAGTCTTTTAGTAAATTGAACCCCATTTAATTTGAACTCATCATCAGGTTTGTACGATGACTAACCGCAGACTTATCCTCGGTCATAGCAAAAAAGGTATTGGTGACTTTGACAGCTCGGGAAATATTGATCGTACAGGAAATTGGTATAGGGTTTTACAAACTGCAAATCATCATGAACAAACGGTATCGTTGGTAATTTTTTAACCTTAGACTATCCTGATCCTGATGGTAAGCACAGTACAATCAGCATTGAGTGACACCTATCCATCGCCGATCGCCGCTGTCATGCCGGCCGGTGAAAAGCTGGATGTGCACAGGCTGATCCTGAAACACGACCCGCAGAAGCGAATCACTATGACAAGCTTTTTCGCCATATACGAACGCCATTGCGACCCAGTCAGGCTCTAAAACCCTACCACCCCACTTTTGCCAGTGCCTCGTTGGTTATTCAGCAGGGTGCACCGCGTGCAGGTGAGGTTGGCTTGGGTGTCTCAAGTCTTATGATGTTATTCGACACCCCTTACACCCCAAATCTTTTTATATCCCTATTTTTTCATGACTAATGTAGAATGGGATTTAACTTACGTATGGAAAACTGCGTTGTAATAAACAAAAGTGGCTACGAAAACTATACCATATACCTCATAGGTTGTATGTCTCTGTTTTCTGATTTCTGATAATTATATGTTTATAATATTTGCCAATACTTAAAAACTCAAGTGACCGTTTACTTGACTTTAAACGCATTATTCTCTGCAACTGACTTTTTGAATTTCATAACTAATATATTGAGTATATACTTACTAACAGCACGATACAACTTTAGGAGCATAGCAATTACTATACAAAGTTTAGGTTAGAAAATAAGACAAGCGAGAATAAAGTGACAGTGACACGGTGCATGTGTGGTGTAACTAGAATGGATAACATTAAGAATGAGTATATCAGAGAAAGTTTGAAAATAGCACCAGTGACAGAGAAGTTGAGGAGTAATGGCCTAGATATCACAGACATTTTGCCTTTTAAAGGCCCATCTATATAAGTCAAAGCGATTACTATTTATACATAATTCCGCAAAATAGTTTAAGTAACACATAAATAATAAAGTATGAACAAATTAATGTTATTTAAGCTATAGAACAATTTTATATAATTATCCTTATTTATGTATCTCAAATGTGTTGACTAATTTGTGTCGACATGTAGATAAGTGACATCTAGGCTTTCATGGGCGAACTATGAAGTCAAAGAATATACTATTATTAATAATGATCAAACTAAAGATTCAATTCTATATAATGATATCCATTCTTATTTAAGTCCTATTAAAATCTATATAATATTAATAATTCTTATTTATGTATCTTTAATATGGTGGCGCTAGTGTTAATGTGTCTCTCTAATATGGTGGCGCTAGTATCAATGTGTATCTCTAATATGTTGTCGTTAGTGTAGATATATATTTATAATATGGTGGAGCTAATATCAATGTTCCGGTCGTGTTGTAGTCTCGTCTCTTGAATGTGATGCAGCGGCACCGGAGGTGGGTGCTAACACTAGAAAAGTTTTGAGTATGATGGTGGACGGATATACGAGTAAAGAAAGACCGAAAAAAGTATGGATGGAGTATGGACTGTGTGAAAAATTATATGTGCGTAAAAAGTGTGAATACTGAGATAACATCTGACAGGGGAGAGTGGAAAAAGAAAACATGTTTTGCCGACCCTACTTAGGTGGGATGAAGGTAACAAGATGATGGCATGTAGTAATAAATAAAGAACATTACAAAACGAGAGAATTACAATTCCAAATTGATCGGTTTTGGCAATAATAAAGTAGAATTGAATGTGTATAAACAGATTTAATCGGAGACAATGAAATACAGTGAACTCAATGACATTTACACAGAGACATAAACCGACCAAATCAAAAGGTTACAAAATTACTTTGAAAGTGGCGCCAACTTGTAGTGCCAACTTGTTTGTAGTGACTTTGACTTTACTAATATATTTAAATTGTGCGTTTTATACCGCTCTAACAAAGTTTAACCGTAATACTGCACAGAAAAGGATATATAATTCAGCCGTAGATTGTGTATCATCAGCTTCCACAATCGCCTTTAATTCGTCATTGTCGACCTAAGTCTTCGGATGACCGCGAGGTTCATTTTTCAGGTCGAAATTCCCAGAACGGAAGTGAGCAAACCAATAACAGGTGGTGTGTTGGTTTGGAGTGTTAGCTCTGTAAACGTCGTTGATGTTGCGTGCCGCTTGTGCCGCGTTGCTGCCACGACGGTACTCATATTCCATAATTACTCGAATTTTTAACGTATCCATGATGACAAAAAAGATTGAAATGCGATGAAAATGTAACACTAATCAATAAACAAATGACTACTTTCGGAAAAAGAATTCCATGTTTTTAAAATAAAATTAATTTGAAATTAGAATTCTTAGCCAAACAAAAATTATTTTGATTTGAAATGGCCAGTACTGCAGAACGGCAATTTCATAGGTAAAGACATAATATATATGCAGTCTTCTTTGGTTGGATCTTCGAAAATTACTAAACAAATTTATAGCAATACCTAATACCCAATTAGTAACAATGTCTCTTGATTTTCAAGAAAAAAATCTTAAGAAGATTTCTTATATATCCAGTCTTCTTTGGTTGGATCTTCGAAAATTACTAAACAAATTTATAGCAATACCTAATACCCAATTAGTAACAATGTCCCTTGATTTTCAAGAAAAAAATCTTAAGGAGATTTCTACGCCTTATATTATAATAGCGGTACGCTATGATGACCATTTTCACACGTTACAACAGCGACGTGAATGTTGATTTATTTCCCACAAAAATATAATCAAATGTTTTGCATTCAGATTTTGTTCTTGTTGTGTCTGTGGGTGTTTTCCGAAAGCTTCACCTGAAAGCCAGTCCCTATGTTAATCGTCATTTAACATCAGGTGTGATTGTAGTCAAAGGCTAAAAGTATAAAAAAGGAAGATAACAAGATGTAATGTTTATTACTGGAACACAAATGTCAAAAACACAAATAACCTACAACTCTATTCAAGTACATACTGCTGCAGTACAAGGAATTACTACAGCACTGATTTTCAATGAGGACTCAAATCGACACCCGTACGTCCAGTCGATGAACATTTACATAATAAAAATGAAAGAAAGAAGGACCTGTATATTCGGGTGCAAAGAAAATGAGTTTTAATAAAGACCTTCATTAAATTAAAAATTTTAATTAGGTAAAATCAATTTAGACTGACAGTTCCGTACGCAGATGTATGTGTATTGGTTCAGGGAGGGTAATACTTAAACTATAAACGCCTTGTGCTGACTCTATCTTATAGTTTCTATTTCGATAAGTGGATGCTTTCAGCTAGTCTCCGTAAATAATGACATTCGATAGTCAGAACTACATGATTCCCCCTCAAGCGAAACATACCGGTATATCGATGCTTCTACGTAATAACTTTTGTTTTTAAGAACTTATCATTATTATTATGAAAAACCCAAGTTCACACACTCCTTTATCTCCAACATTTAAACAAAACAGTTTAACTTGAATATTAGTCAATTCAGTCGGAGTACTGGAAAGAACAACTTACGGACGGTTTGTGCGGTAACGAGTAAGACCGCTTTTTGAAAGTAGGTTCATTGAAACCGAGATTCCTCGGATGATTCTTAAAATATCAATAAACAATACAGATAAAACTAAAGTGTCAAAGTTATCTATTCAAAATAATCCCAAAAACCCCTAAACCTATTTCAAGAGGTTTTTAATAGCAGATGGAAGAGTTTTCAGAATATTATTGAAGTGAAACTTCTGTGGGAAGCTGTGAATTTTTATGAATCGAAAAAAATGTGTAATGAAAAAAAGATAGCTATAAACGTATATATATATATATATATAGGTTTTAGGCTGTGAAAGAATGAGATAGTATATTCTTAATGTACTCGAGATATATACAAAGAGAGAGAGAGAGGTGAAACGTTGAAATCTATAGCACAAAATAATTATTCTGTGTTGTGTATTATTAGCATTGTTAATGTGTATTATAATACTAAAAAATAATGCCGAAAACTAATGTTTACCATTATCATAGTGTATTCATCTCATTCTCTTAAAAATTAAGCAGAACGAAAATTAGTAAACAAATTTATAGCAATACCTAATACCCAATTAGTAACAATGTCCCTTGATTTTCAAGAAAAAAATCTTAAGAAGATTTCTACGCGTTATAATAGCGGCATGCTATGATGGCCATTTTCACACATTACAATAGCGACGTGAATGTTGATTTATTTCCCACAAAAATATAATCAAATGTTTTGCATTCAGATTTTGATTTTGGTGCGTCTGTTGGTGTGTTCCGATAGCTGCACTTGGAAGGCAGTCTCTATGTTAATCGTCATTTAACATCAGGGGTGATCGTAGTCAAACGCTAAAAGTATAAAAAAGGAAGACAGCGAGAAATAATGTTTATTACTGGAACACAAATGTCAAAAACACAAATAACCCACAACAATATTCAAGTACATACTGCAGTACAAGGAATTACTACAGCACCGATTTTCAATGAGGACTCAAAACGACACCCGGACGTCCAGTCGATGAACATTTACATAATAAAAATGAAAGAAAAAAAGGACTTGTATATTCGGTTGCAACGAAAATGAGTTTTAATAAAGATCTTAATCAAATTGAAAATTTTAATCAGGTAACTAATCACGTATAGAGTCGATGCAGTGAGGAATGCAGCATTACGTAATAACGTATGTGGTATTTTATGCACTTCATTAAATATTACAAACATATAACTGTGTATGTGCAGACACAAAACTTGTTTACCGCTCCTCCCACGGCTATTGTTAAGTCGTTGAATTTCGATACTCATACGTTCAAATTTTTATGATAACATTTAGTTGTCTTGTTTTACTTTTATTATTATATTTTATTATTATTATATATTTATTTTGTTTTCTCGGCATACAGAATAGAGTTTTTTTTATAGTTAAGTTTTTTAGGCTAATATCCAATAATTTGGTTGCGTTGTCCTGCCCATGCGCATCACACTACATGCCTCACTTCTCCACGACAAGAAATTACAGGACACAGGATATTAAAACAAGGTATTGTAATATTTTTCTTTAGATAAAGACCATATATCTAAGAAGTTAAACTAAAAAAGAATATCGAAATCCATTCAGAAATTTTTCGTGATGCTCAAACCTCTGTTATATTATTTACTAGCTGATCAGGGCATGCGTTCCTGTGGTTTAGTTATTATTAAATCATGATAAACTATTTGGTATCATACGTAAAGAGTCTGCCGAAAAACTTGATACAGAAGGCGAGATTATGTAGTCAATAGATTAACACGTGCACCATTAAATATACTCTAGAATTCAATTTGTCAATTCTGTCAATACTTTTGAAGATCTCTCTGCTGTCTTCTGTCCCACTCACTCGCTTGCTTTTTATATAGAGGTTTTGTAATCTAAAATGTTCACTTGTCCGTACAATGTTTCAACGATTCTCTTTTATTTAACCTTGTCCTGACAAATGCAAACAAAAGTCAAATATGTGCATTCCTTATGTACATTCGGCGATTGATTGTTGATATAGATACAATCGTGGTAAGTTCATAATTGGTAGCCTTCCTATACAAAGAAATAAAAGACAGCTCACAATGAATCCAGATAAGACACAATACTCATGAAACAACAATAACATCTTCAAAAGGATAAAGTTATGGGTAACATCTGGTTTGTAACGTTTGTCTGCAACAACGAAACAACCTTGATAATATTTAACAGCATTACGTAATAACGTATGTGGTATTTTATGCACTTCATTAAATATTACAAACATATAACTGTGTATGTGCAGACACAAAACTTGTTTACCGCTCCTCCCACGGCTATTGTTAAGTCGTTGAATTTCGATACTCATACGTTCAAATTTTTATGATAACATTTAGTTGTCTTGTTTTACTTTTATTATTATATTTTATTATTATTATATATTTATTTTGTTTTCTCGGCATACAGAATAGAGTTTTTTTTATAGTTAAGTTTTTTAGGCTAATATCCAATAATTTGGTTGCGTTGTCCTGCCCATGCGCATCACACTACATGCCTCACTTCTCCACGACAAGAAATTACAGGACACAGGATATTAAAACAAGGTATTGTAATATTTTTCTTTAGATAAAGACCATATATCTAAGAAGTTAAACTAAAAAAGAATATCGAAATCCATTCAGAAATTTTTCGTGATGCTCAAACCTCTGTTATATTATTTACTAGCTGATCAGGGCATGCGTTCCTGTGGTTTAGTTATTATTAAATCATGATAAACTATTTGGTATCATACGTAAAGAGTCTGCCGAAAAACTTGATACAGAAGGCGAGATTATGTAGTCAATAGATTAACACGTGCACCATTAAATATACTCTAGAATTCAATTTGTCAATTCTGTCAATACTTTTGAAGATCTCTCTGCTGTCTTCTGTCCCACTCACTCGCTTGCTTTTTATATAGAGGTTTTGTAATCTAAAATGTTCACTTGTCCGTACAATGTTTCAACGATTCTCTTTTATTTAACCTTGTCCTGACAAATGCAAACAAAAGTCAAATATGTGCATTCCTTATGTACATTCGGCGATTGATTGTTGATATAGATACAATCGTGGTAAGTTCATAATTGGTAGCCTTCCAAAAGTCCATAATTATCAACTGTACTATACTTATAGCTCTTGAGAGTAGGATATCTGTCTTGACGTCTTTTGCATTCTCCGTACGCGTAGTCCTGAAATTTCCAAAAACAAATGTTTTTTTTTTTCTGAAATATAAAATATATGGAATGTTCTAATTTTAATTAAAATAATAATAAATTCACAAGGTAGGCAAGTTAGTTACAATTATATTATTCCTAATATGGAAGATATTTTGTATAGGATGTCTAGTCTTCATTACTGTAGTCATAAATTATACTATATTTGATAACATCAAAGCAATAAATTTACTACAATAAGATTAATGAATACATGAAGTTCCTTTAACTATAATTGCTGTTAATGACATAACACATTTTTATTATGACATTAACGTCGCAAATAATGAATACAAATTACGCATTAACGATAAACAATGAACGATAAAATACTAAATAGTTACTAGTGTATTTGTCTCTAAACATGTTGGTCGTTTTGTTGTTTCTAATCGTCACTTTAAATATGTCTACCAATGAAGCTTTACCGTTAAACACAAAAATTAAAAACATAACAATACATTATGAAGTAAACCTGAATTTGCCAAATGTAAACAATGATAAATTAACATCCTGTGTCGCCAATATCTTGAATAAATATTATCGTAAGGAAAAAGTTCTCACGTATGTAGATATGGATTTTGGTTGTAACAGCGTTATAAACACTATACACTCGTTAACGAGATTTAGTGTTGTCAGTCGAAAATGCACAATAAAACTGCAAATACCTAATGAAGGATACCTGCTCACTGTAAGATCAATCTCAGATTTTATTAATCAATTCCCGGACCTGACAAAGGAAGCAACATGGAATCCAACTAAAAAAATCGTTATTGTATTTAAACAGCTCAACGAAAACAATCTCAAAGATGTTTTTGATTTATTATTAAAAAATCATGTAACCGAAGTTTTGATCATAGACGGAACTTACGACGTCGATCTATACACGTACAATCCATTTGAGAACTACGCTTGTGGCAAGTATTATAGCAGAATCATATCATATGGCAAGTGCTCGAGTGCAAAATCAAATCTGTTCCCAGAAAAATTAGTTACCGGACTTCGCAACTGCACCCTTAATATAGCTGCTACTCATTGGCCACCGTACAGCATCAACCCGTCCGAAAGATTAGATGGAATGTTCAATTTCGGCGTTGAACAGTACGTTATGCGAGTTATTGCTGAAATAGAACATTTCAACGTTAATTACACTTTCATTGATGCCGCTGAAGAGTTTTCTACAGTTAGCCTAGATATGTCTGCCACGTGGCCTATGACAATGCTTCAGAATAATATAAGTGATGTCATGTTGGGAGGGTTATTCCTTGTGCCATCTCGAGCCGAAGCATTTGATTACCTTTATGGTCATCTTGACTACTTAGATGATTTGCGAATTGTTGTAAAAACAGCGGCCCTTAAACCTGTTTGGAAATATTTTTATTTAGAATTCAACAGTATGGTTTGGGTTATTCTATTGCTATTGCTAATAGTATTTTCTGTGTTACTAATCATCCTAATGCGAGTGGAAGATAGAAGCTACGTTGTGCTGAAGTTATTTGATAGTTTACTCCTTCACGAGTATAACTTGCGATCAAGATTTTCGGTTAAATGCGTTTTCATTTTTTGGGTTTGGTTCGCTTATTTGGTCAATTGCTTTTACCAATCGAGCTTGATGAGCCTCACAACTAAACCGAGTACAACTACGCAGATATCAGAGGTTTCAGAATTATTTCGATTTGGTATTAGACCATGTTTTAGTTATGTGATTATCAAAATGATTAAAGCGGAAACTTTGTCCATTTCGGATTCGCACCAACCTATTGATGAGCATCCAGGATGTGAAGATCTTTTAAAAAGCATTGAGACAGTCAGCAAGTTCGACCATTTGTACACTGTTGTTATATATTCTATTTATAGGTACAACATACACCAATTCCATGACCGTTGGGGGAGCCCATTAGTTTATAGTTTTCAAAGACCTGTAAAAGAAATAATCAACGCAATATATTTATACAAAGGTTTTCCGCTGCAACGCAGAATGCATATGCTTACACTTCGAATGAAAGAGAACGGTTTAGTTCAGAACCATTTGAAATATCAGTATATTTTGAGAAAAAAGAAACAGCTTTACGCATCACGCGGTTTCCAAGCTCGATTTGTGATACCGTGGTATCTGTATATTTTCGGATGTTTTATGGCTTTCGTTGCTCTTGTTCTAGAATATTCATACAAACGTAGAATTACTGTCGGCGGAGATACATATGAATAACCAGATTCCGAATAAAGCATGAATATCGCGTAGGTGGTACCTCGCTTATATACTTATACAGTAGTAGCTCTATAACACGAACATCAAGGGAGACGCCAACAAATTAGAGATATAGAGTATTCCACTTATGGAGAATTTTGACTGCGGATTTCGGATTTCGATTTCGAGAAGCGGATTTTGATTCGATATAAAGAGGTCGAGATTCATTCTTATAAATTTTGACTTGGAGAAGTAAATTAAATTTAAAAATATCAGTTTACGTTTCAAAGCACTCATGTTTAAATATTTTTTTTGTTTTGTATATCAAAAGCAGGCAAACGAACAGGTGGGTCACCTGGTGTTAAGTGATCACCACCATCCATAGATACTAGCAACACCAGGGGAGTCGCAAGTGCGTTGCCAGCCTATGTAAGGGGGAGGGGATAGGAGTAGGGAAACTGACCGAACGAAACGCAACAATTTAAGCACTGTTACTTCACGTCGGTTTTCTGTGGGTCGGGTGGTACTACCCCGGGTGAGCCGACCCATTCATGCTGAAACTACTAATAGCTACAGCGTGGCTCTACCACCTACAAAACTGTTATACAAATTGATGTGTATTGCAGTAGAACCAAACTACTTCTGACAATAATTCACTTGACAACAAATGACTTGCTTCGCTAAAGTTCAAATAAAATCAAAAATAATAAAATTAAACACCTAATACCAAGCAAGCAAATACGTGGTAACGTGAGTCATAAATTCGTGGTAATTCTATTCATTGTATACTCTTAAATTGCTTTCTAAGAAACAATGGTGTATTTACGCTATTGGCGAGTTCAGTAATTTATTTTTCTTCGAACTATAGAGGTAATAATTCTCAAATAATCAAGTTATAAAAGTTGTAAATAAAACATTGCTATGTTCGAGTTCTGGAGGGAAAATATGTACCAAAATGGCTTGGAGGGACTCACTGATTATTTCGACTAATGGAGGGTTGAGATTTCGAGTAATGGGGGTTTTGGTATTTGAAGGGAAGGGAATAAAACATTTTTCAAGATTTGGAGGTTTTCATCTTATCGAGGTTCGTCTTAACGGGGTTGTACTGTACTTATATAACCTCATTGAAAATCCTCGATTCTCGTCGGGTAATCAAATCGCCTTCAGCTTCTTATAACCCACACCCTACCACACTATACTCTCCTATACTTTGAATTGTGATTACAAAATAGTCCCAAATGGTCGATTTGCCTGACAGTAAGTTCAAGCACCATGTCGTGTTATTATACGGTGAATCAATATGTGAAGAATGGTGATATATGGAAAGAACACCCCTCACTGTGTATCTACTAAAAACTAATGTAACAATCATGTATTTCTATAAAAATATGTACAATGAAGAGATAAACTAAATCAAGTTTCTTGTCGGTGCTTCTTTATGCTTGCATTGTTTTGGAAACGGTGGTAGTTTCGACGTATAAACGCCTTCTTAGGGCCTAAATTAGATAAGGAATTTTTGATTTCCATTTTGAATCGCTTTCTCCATAAGGTTCGTAGTGTGATGTTAGACAGCCTAATCTTACAGAAGAAATTACTTATATAATGTACAACATATTAGTATCAGATTAGTGGTGGTACAAACAAACAATTGTGCTTAGAACATTATTCTAGACCAGTGAACAGAAATAATTAATTAGAGATGTGTGATGAAATAATTAATTACTAGTGGTCGCCTAGTGGACGAGATTCGACCATAATTAATTTCGACGTTCAATAGTCTAGCAAAGAGAATAATAATTATTTCAGTGGTTTCATAAATTTGCTAAAGATAAATTTTTTATTAATTATTATTGTATACTAGCTGTACCCGCAGCTCCACACACGTTTTTTTTTAAATCGAATTAAAGAATTATAGAATTGTGAGACTATGTACAATTACAGAAACGCTCCTTTAAAGACAATTGTAAGTAGGACGCGCACGCCGCTAAAAGTAACATGTAACGTGTACAGTAGATATATAAATACAAAAAGCGTGCCAAATGAGGTTTGTTATCAGCAACACATTTGGAACCTTAACCCACCATATAACTACCTCAGTGCTCACTTACACTCTATACTAACTACTCTAGTTGTGGTAGAGCCACGCGGAAGCTATTATTGGTTTCAGCATGAATGGATCGGCTCGCCCGGGGTAGTACCACCCTCTCATAGAATACCGACGTGAAGTAACAGTGCTTGCATTGTTGCGTTTCGTTCGGTCAGTGAGAGCGCCGGAGACCCACCTCCCCTCCCCTCTCCTCTCTCCTCTCCCTTTCCCTCCCCTAACCATTCCCTCCAAAAGATGGCAACGCACTTGCGACTCCTCTGGTGTTGTTAGTGTCCATGGACGGTGGTGATCACTTAACAGCAGGTGACCCACCTGTTCGTTTGCCAACTATGACATAAAAAAAAAAATAAGAAACTAATTAAACAATAATATAAAATATTATTATTAAGATTTACATTATATTTAATATACATCGCCATTATTATAATTAAGATTTTGTGACTATACAAAAAAATAAACGCTTGTCGCTACCGTAAGAAACTGTATTATGGAACTCTTTACGTAATACGTTTATAATCTAAGATCTTATTAGGAAGACCTCTATATCATTAAAGTTATTAATAATTATAATGTCGAATTGTAAACAATAAGTTGATAATTATTTCTCTAATTAAAAATAAAGAATGACTTGAAATCTTGATAAATTTCATGCAGACAAAGTCGCGAGTAACAGCTAGTATAAAATAGAATAACCTCAATTACTTTTTATAAGGTTCGCTATCTACCAATGAAAGTCCCATGAAAATCGGTCTAACCGTTTTGGAGAAAACACTGTGGGCGAAGCCTCGGTTAATTGTTAGTCTAATTTAGAGTAGCCTAAGTAACCCGCTGTAATTTCAGCTGTGTGCCGTCCAACCGTTTCGGAGATTACCCGGAACAAACAAACAGACACACAGACCCATAAAAATTTTAAAAATTACATTATTCTTATCAGTATAATCAGTAGCGTGTATACTTTCGCACCCAAAAACTAAACAATAATATTTTGATATTACATACAGACACTTCATTTTTATTATATGTAAAGATAGATTGTAAAAGCTTAAAGAGTTATATGGCTATAGGTACTCAGAGGAAATCGCAGGCTCTAGAAGAATAAAGTCCATTCCATTTCAAGACTTTAAACCTTTCGCAATTAAAATAATTAGCAGATAAATAGTTCTGCAGCGTACCGCGTTTCTGGGACAGTCGTGATATGAATTGCACTTAACATGTTTATGCTAAGGTAAACAATGACAATACTTAACAACATGCTCTTTGAATTGCGATTTCCTACTAATTAACATATTAATGCAACATGCATTTATGTATTTACAACGTACACTTTACAAGAATCAGTATAAAATATTGTCTGTCATAAGGACAAAATTAATGATCCTTTTTTTGTGTAACAACTTATGAATTTAGTTAAGCTATAAGAAACCTGTAACTTTTTTTATAAATTTAATTAAAAAAAAGCGTGTGAAATGACGTATCTAAAGAATGTCGTCAAATTAGTAAATGTTCTCTCTATGTGTTAGCAATGAATATATACGAGGTTGTATAATTACATATAATAGACAAATAAGGAAAAATGCTAATGTAGACACTTTTCTAAAGGATGCTTTCAATTTATAGCTATACTAGCTTCTGTCCCAGACTTGTGACAATTTTTTATACATCTATAATAATATTATAAAGCTGGAGGGGTTGTTTCGTTGAACGCACTAATCTCAGGAACGACTGGTCTGAGTTGAAAAATTCTTTCAGTGTTAGATAGCTCATTTATCGAGGAAGGCTATATATACGCTAAGAACAATAGCAGCGTAGCATCAATGAATAATGTTTCAAAATCGTTATTTTTCCCTTGAGAGCTACCGCTGCGTGTGAGCATTAGCCCAAAGTAACCATTCCACGCGGATGAAGTCGCGGGCAGATAAAAATATAATAGATAAAATTATAAAGCGCTAAACGTATCGACAGCGCTTCGCTACGAAAAATGTAGTTTCACATGCTCTGCCATGGCACGGTTTTAACATATTGGGCTATAAGAATCTAGTCGATATATAATCAAAGTTTCAAAGGTATAAGGAATCTTCTGTTGAGATGAATCTTTGTAATATTAAAAGTATAAAAGTAGATCCGCAAGTAATATCATATAGGTGTTAATGACTTCGTCGAAGATTTATTGTATTAATAAGACGTATTATCAATATTAAATATTAAAAATCAATATTAAAATATCATATTAAATTATCAATATTAAATCAATATTAAAAACATGCGCATCGGCAAGATGTTTTAAAAAGTTCTCTGTGGACAGCACCGCGACAACCGCTTAGGGGTCTCATCGATGCGCATGTTTGTTGAGTATGCCGTTTCAAGCGTTTGTAGATAGTTTCCGTACTGTCTCTTATATTTATACTGTGACAATGCGGTTCTATACAAGTAAAAACGTGAATAAAATTAGTACAAGTTAATACAAGCGAGCACCTCTAACGTTTGGAACTACAAAAAACATGTTCTTAATTTTTTATGATATATCTACACACAAATTTAGAAAAATACGATCAAATTAATCAATAAGAAAATGATGAATATAATAAACACTATTTTTAATACTAATTGATAGTGTTTCTTATAAGGATATAAACACATCGAAGTTAGTAGAATTTGAGTATTAGAAAAGTAAAAATCACGAATTGTAATAAATTATAAAGAGGCGACTTCATTAAGTCGATGTCGTGTGTTTTAATCCTTTAAAATTCCCAATCGTATTACCTTGAAAACGTGTTAATAACGTGTAAAAATGTGACAGAAAAAAGAGAACAAAACTGGTTCGTATAATTATTATGTTGTTAGAAGGAATTTGTAAGTAACCGGCCGCAAAAACTCCCCAATATACATACGTGGTTATAGTTATGTGATAAGCTTATGATTTAGCAAAATCAACCTTAACTTATTAATACATCTTATAAATTCCTTAGTTGTTTATGAATAATTAGATTGTCTTCTTTTTTTAAAGGTTAGAATTAAATCCCATTAACGTTTGTAAAATTCATAGAATATTTTAATTAAGTATAATTGTTAGTTTTATACGCGACCACAAAAAATATGTTTTATGATTTCGAATGTTCTCGAAGCCAGAGGTTGAAGAGTGGGGAAGGGGCGAGGTGGTCTTCCGGCTATCTTACTGATCGAACGAAACGCAACATATCAAGCACTGTTACTTTACATCGGTTTCCAATGAGAGGGTGGTACTACCCCGGGCGAGCCGACCCATTCATGCTGAAACCAGTAATAGCTACAGCGTGGCTCTACCACCTACAAAAACATTACATTTACCTACATTTATATAAGGCTGCTCAACACTAAGCCCGTGGGCCACAACGTGGTCTGCGGACTTTTTTAAATTGCTCGTGCAAGCAAATCAGACGTGTTTGTTTTTCTATTGCACAAGTTTTAAAAGTAACTAAATTAATTACCGTCAGTGGCACGCCAAAAATGCCTAAGTCGTTTGATTGGCCCGACTGTTAAAAAATGTTCAGCAACCTTGGTATATATTATACATTTTGTGTAATACTTTATACTAAATTGCAGAACACCAGGCCATATACACACTAAGGACATGGGTGTTTAAATATTATATACTACAACCAAAAAGTATCGCTTATGATTTCAAATATACAAACGCATTCATTGAAGGCGAAATAACAATACAGTGTTAATTTATCATTTTCAAAATTAATAATTACTTTTAACAAAAAAAAAATTAAAACCGATTTTCATATTTTATTTGAACCCCCCTTAATTCTACTAAATTACGCTCCCTGTCATATACAGGGTATATGGTTCGTTATTACGGAATCCTTGTCGTAGAAAAAAAATTCTTTAGAATATAATACGTAATCTATTGACCTGTAATTTGAATGAATAGAAGAGTTCAAAATCCTCAAACAATTGTTATTAACCTTTCAGGTAACCGCACTACAGTGTAATGACCCACCCGTATAGGCAATATTTTTGCTTTTAAATAATTCAATTAATCACGTATTCTTATCAAAAAACGCGTAAGTAATAGGAGATATCATAGTTTTTATTCAGACACGGTTTTTTAGTAACGTTTCGTAGTTAATAATTTTGCTAGAATTGGCATGATGTCAGAACGGTTTTTTATTAGAAACTGGTTTTGTCCGAAGTGTACAGATTAAACTATTCGGATAAATCTGCTGTACCACACCACCACATGGTCGTTCTTTATCGAAATTATGTTATTCGTTGCTTAAGCGGTAATATCTGCTATTCAGGTATTATAATACTCCTTAAAATAGTCAAACGGACAGTAATAAAGTTCTTACAAACGTACTCAACAATTTATCTAAAGTTTTAGGTTTATCATTATTTTCAGTCAATTACAATAATTAATGGTATAAAATCGATTATATATTATGTCATTGGGTATTTCACGTGAAGCGGACAATGAAAAAAGATGAGTTTCTGAAATTCGTTAAAATTCAGCCTAATTGGACTTCTAGTAGGTGTGAATGTAGGTGTGAGGTTATTTAGTTAAGGGATTCTAAAGAACAATCATATTTAAAATTCGTATTAAAAAATAATAAAATTGTGAGACTATGTACAATTATAGAAATTCACTTTATAAGTAATTGTAAGTACGACACGCACGCCACTTACAGTAACATGTAATGTGTACATTAGATATATAAATACTAACAGTGTGTCAAATGAGGTTTCTCATCAGCGATATATTTGGAACCATAACCCACAATATAACTACTACCTCAGTGCTTACTTACACTGTATAAGGAACTAATGAAACAATAACTTAAAATATTATCATAAAGATTTAGATTTACATTATTAGGTACATTTAATATACATTGCTATTATAATTAAGATTTTGTGATTATACAAAAAATAAACGCTTGTCTGTTTTGGGAGAAATTGTATTATGGAACTCTTTACGTAATACGTTTATAATCTAAGATTTTATTAAGAAGACCTCTATATCATTAACGTTATTTATAATTATAATATCGAATTGTTAACAATAAGCTGATAATCATTTCTCTAATTAAAAATAAAGAATGAGTTGAAATCTTGCTAAGGTCGCGGGTAACACCTAGTCTAAAATAAAATAACCTCAATTACTTTTTATAAGGTTCGCTATATATCAGTGAAAGCCACGTGAAAATCGGTCTAACCGTTTTGGAGATAGCATTGCGGACGAAACTGCGCTTAATAGCTAGTCTAATTTACCCTAAGTAGCCCACTGTAATTTTAGCTATCTACCAGTGAAATTCCCGTCAAAATCGGTCCAGCCGTTTCGGAGATTACCCGAACAAACAAACCGACTAAAATTTTAAAAATTGCATTTTGTTATGAGTAGCGTATATACTTTCGTACGCAATCTTTAATTAATTTTTAATCAAATTATTTTGATATTGCATACTGATACTTCATTTTTATTATATGTATAGATATAGATTTGTTAAATTCGAAAAACTATTTCCAAAAAATCCCAATTTCAAATATGACTGTCTTCAGAAATCCATAACTAGACAAATAAATATAATAGAAAAAATATTCACATTCACACCTAACTAAAGTCTAATTAGGCTGAATATAAACGAATTTCAGAGTCTCATCTGTTTTCCCAGATTTGTTTTAAACGCTAAATATCCGCTAGTTCTTTATACTACACTTTTAAGCAAAAATCTCTTACATTATTATCTTTATTGTAGTTCTGTAGGTGGTAGAGCCACGCTGAAGCTATTAATGGTTTCAGCATGAATGGGTCGGCTCGTCCGGAATAGTACCACCCTCTTACAGAAAACCGACGTGAAGTAACAGTGCTTGCATTGTTGCGTTTCGTTCGATCAGTGAGACCGCTGGAGATCCCACCTGCCCTCCCTTCCCCCTTCCCTAACTCGCCCTTTCCCCAAGACAGGTTGGCAACGCACTTGCGACTCCCCTGGTGTTGCAAGTGTCTATGGACGGTGATGATCACTTAACATCAGGTGAAAAAATTTTAAAAAGTCGATTCATATTTTTTTTTATTTAACATATTTTCATCAAGTTTGAGGATGACACTTCTTCTCTTCTTCTTCTTAATACTTTTTCGTGTCGTTGAGTTGTAAAGCTATTCACATATTTTTCTTTGTAGCCATGAAATTGACGATTTATTATGTACGCGGCAGATTTACTTACAAGTTGTTAAGTTATCGATTTAGGTGTATCCCAAAAACAATCGATTCGATTAAATGATGCCAGGTGTAGAACGACGACTCACTATTCTTTTTTTATTCAAAAAAATGTATCCATTATAGTAACAAGTTTCGATAGTATATACAAAAACATGTTTGTATACATATTCTAAAGACTGTAATTAGGATTTTTTTATAGTTATGCCTTATTTTTTTTATTTGCTAGTTAAAGGGGTAATACTTTTCTTGTTTATCTGTTTTGGGTGGACTTTTATAATTCTTTTTAAATATTTTATAAGTAGCGTATGACCGCAATGTCATATGTTAAATAACGAAGTGGTCTCAGATGATAAGCACGCTAAATCTAGAGGTGGCTGGTACACAAATGCGTGTGTCGGAACACACCATTAGGAGCTTGGGACAGATTTTCTACTTGAGGGTGGTAGCTAGCGGGCGGTAGACTTGGAAAAACCCCTAACCCCATGTCATGGTTTTTTTTTTATGATTGCACGGCAAAATCACTGCACTGTGCCTGATGGTAAGCACAGTACAATCCAAAAACAATGGCGACCACCGAGTGACATACTATCCATCGCCGGTCGCCGCTGTCATGCCGGCCTGCGAAGAGCTGGATATGCACATACATGCATATGCATATACATGGTGGTTGCGACCCAGTCAGGCTGTAAAACCCTACCACCCCGCTTTCGCCATTTCCTCGTTCGTTATTCATCACGATGTTGTCCTTCACGGAAAGCTACGACTCAGTTGCTAGGGTTCGAAGTTTCTTCCATCGACGCGGTGTCTGAAAACGCATCATGTCTTCAATTCATTCTCAAGTAACTTTAAAGCTAGACTTTAAATTTCCCATATAGTTCAGCAAATGCAATAGAATTATTAAAATTCAAATAATAAATTACTATCATATATTACGCGTTACATGGTGGGTTATATGTTATATAAAAACAAATAATTATCTTTCCAACCATTTATTAAAAAATAATTATAAAAAAACATTAATATAATATAAAACCGTTACAATTAACCATTCTTATTATTATTTTACTATAAAATTGATCTAAACATGTATAAAACTAAGTACATTACACATAACCGTTGTCCATGATTTTAATAAAACTTAAATTAACATAAAATACACATAGTAATGCTCAATTTAGTTCTTTTTTTTTATCCAATGAAATAACAAAACCGCTTAATTATAGTCAAATATGAAAATATAATATGCAAGTTCTCAAATTCATATCTACAAATGAACTGCACACCAAAAGCAATCTTTGAGAACCACTGCTTTAAAATGGTGACATCATATTCTAGAATTTACATATTCTTTCCTATATAAGACAGGACATAATTTTTATATATATTTACAAGATATAAACAAGCATTTAATGTACTACAAACACATTTTGAATTTTAAAAGTTTATAGAAACCACAGGTAAAAAATATCACATTAAAATTTAAAATAAACACTGTCTTATTACGGTTTATATGTATCACTCTAATAATTTCCCGCAGTTTCGCACACGTTTTCCATGCAATCATTACTTCCGATTCTATATTTGATATCTACATATATAGAAGTATAAGTGACTGACTGAAAAATTACGGATTTTCACACAATCTTTTGTTGAGTTGTATTTTTAAAATTCCTTTCTTAATGCTCTCACATAGTGTTTACAATACAGGAACCTGCATACAAGTTTTCACGGCTCTAGCAGCGGTACTTTGAGCTGTGCGTTGTTGTCTTTCAGTCAATTACACTCATACATATGTATATAATCCAACATTACTATATGTATTTATTTACCGATTAATAAAATTATAAGGATACAAAAATATTGAAGGCAAGCCGACCCGGCAAGACGGTTTCACGTGAGCAAAATCGATTTCGCAATTTATCTAAGGCCACTGGAATCCTGTGTTACTATGCGCGTTATGAGTCGTGAGCACGGGCGATAGGCGCGTGAATAGCCAATAGAAAGCGGCGGCACCTTTGTTATGGGAATCTCCTCGCCCCGCGGCTTCATTCACGCCGCCAAAGAGATAGGGTAAACGACTAATCTGTCCGTTTATGCTCACATTTCGAAACGCAAATTATATAAGAATGTTTATTGGCATGTTTTTAATAAGACTTTTTTAAATTATTCTACGTCAAAATGACTGACCTATCCCTGATGTTAAGCACAGAGTGTAGTGTAATCTTCAATCTATTTTCAGTAGTCGCTCTCAGCCTGAAAGGCTCTCAACAACTGGACATACACTGACAGTACCGGGAATGCGATTAACTAATAGAGAGTTACTATGAGGGGTTTATCGCCATGTGTATGGTAGTAGCTTCTAGTCAAGTACAGATGGCATATCAATCAGCTTAACTACAGTACACACGCAGATATATACCGGAACAGGATACTTCTAAGCATGCCACTATGGCATGTATTACACTTGGTGTATGGTGGTCGCGATCTACTTGGGCACAAATCATGTATCACCAAGCTAGATATATAAAATATTCTACCGTAAGTAACAGTTTTATACGTAAATTGTTTTCAATGGTCTCTAATTTATCTCCTAGACACAACTTTTACTCGCCCCCAGTAAATTGAGCGACTCGTGTTAAGATAACAAAATATGATATGTAATATTAGGTCCAATGTATTTTAAGAGACTTCATTCACCAATCAGATCTCATAGTCTCATATATGTATTTGGTTTATTTAACATATCTCATAACTTCCCATCTCGACACGTTTATTAAATATTTATATTCTTAAAAATAAAATTTAAAGACCTGATGTCTAACTGTTTGGCAGAATTTAAAAACTTCATGTCATACAGTTTACAGACATATTTATTATATATAAAGGGCCACACCAATAGGAATGCTTATAATTAATTAATAATATACAATATATGGATTCTTTTTTTTCAACTTCTATCACCCAAAAATCTATCACAATAATGTAAGGCAATTTTATAACTCCTTTTGAGCGTATTTTAATTTAATTCAGCTACAGATATTCTATAGAAAGGTCACATAGACATATAAATAAATAAACTGTCACGATAAATGAATTTGAATATTCTTTTATTAAAGTTATTTAATCTGTGATCACGGGACGATACGAGAGAAACAGCCTTTACATACAAAGGCCCCTTCTTTATTTCTTCTACTTTTAATTTTTTATAATCAAATAAACTTATATACAAAAATAGAATAAATAAAACGAGATATAGAGATACAGCACAATTGAACTATATGTAGAAAAGAAATTGAAATATGCAACGAAAGGTTAGAAACATTGTGACATATTGTTTAAGAGAAGAAAACGACAGAAAATATCGATTAAAGATAAATAATCGATATAATCGATAAGGTATCACTACAGTCCCAGTACATTTACAGCTCTATAAGATCGCGTAAAGATCGGCATCACGCACCGTACCATACTCATTCGAATTGTAACATCCGATTTATCTTTTTTTTCTCGAACTGACTATGCTATTGACCTGGTAAGGTATTTACAGCTTCACCGGACTAATCCGATTTATCATAATATTCACTTCCTTATATAACAAACTGTAAGTGTACTGAGTGAAAGATACACGATTTATCGATATGAATTCATTAATACAAATGATATCGATACGAATTAGATCGATATAATTTTACCCTCATATTACAAACTGTAAGTGTACTCAGTCACCGATCTAACAGACGATAAAAACATGATAGTTATTATATGTTTTAACGATTTTATCAGTACGAATGCTATCGATACAATTATATCGATATGATTTTATCCTCATATTACAAAATGTTAAGTGTACTCAATCACAGATACACAATCCAAACGTTAAGAGCACGCTAGTTATTATTTCTGTGACACGGTCTTATCGATATAATACCATCGATATGCATGATATCGAAAATCAGTGACATGTTTGTACATAAGTGAAATGTCATCTTTACGATTAATTTGTAATCGAGTTATATATTTCATTTACGGTATACATCAAAGGTTTATATTGAGATATCATGTTCTTTAATAACAGATAAATGTATTCTCACTAAGAGACTTACTATTTGCTAATACAAGTCGGCGATTTCCTTTGACTATTGGCCGTACTTTTGTCACAATTTCACTGTCGACATTATGAATGCCATGTGAAAATTCTACTAAACACTAATAAAATTTTATAAATTCACTTTTTCTTATATATGTTATCAAAATTCTGTTTTCGAATTTTAAATTACCAATAATGATCTGTCTCAGGAATATTAAATTTTTTTACATCGTTAGAAAACAAAGAACGTCACTACTCGACTACGATTCAAGAAATCTCTAACCGTATATATTTTGTTAATTTAATAAATAATTACGTATAACTAGGACCAAATACATATTTTGTGTAACACGTAACTGTATATAAGGTATGATATGTTTCGTTTACCGTTGGCTTCATATATCGATATTAGACATATTTCGTGATAATATCTCGACAAAACACCGACACTTAGATACACTAATATAGAATGGGAGAGTTGAGTTATCTCGTGGATTTGAGTTTCCAACGTAAGAATAGGAAGGCGGATATGCGTAAAACAAGGAATATGAGACAGAGAGCCGCGATATCCAGTGCGATGTCAGAGTTGTCCATATCGAGTTCCTCTAGCGTCGTTTGCGGATTTTTGAAATGGCAGTATGTCTGTATATAATAATATTATTTTAGATTTTTTTTATATATACGTGCGCACACACAGTATGAACGTAAACCTTAAAAAATGTACCATGTTTAATTTTTTAAATATTTTCAGTTATTATACACTGTGAATGAAGTTCAAACTTTGCTGTTGATAAGGTTTTTAGTTTTTTTTTTTTTTTTTTTTTTTTTTTTTTTTAAGTTTTTGAAAAAAAAAATGAAAATATGATTGGGAATGGCTAAAACTGGATTTAGTTCATTTTCAAATTTAACGGCACAAATTCCAACGTTTCATGAAGATCGGTTAAGTAGCTTCGAAGTTCATCGTGGACAAACATGACACTGGATTTTTATATATACAGATTCAAGGTACGCGATATAACAGTAACGCCTTTGGTGTTGCAGTTGTTCATAGGCGACGGTAACCATTTAACATCAGAGAGGGCGTCTGCCTGTTTGCTGCCCTTTGGCATAAAAAAAAACCAGTGTTTTACACCACACGACTGAAGTAAAACTTCTTAGCTCCATCGTAAATAACATATATTAATTATCTACAAATATTTAAATTTATTATGGGTTTCCATTGATAATACGAAACGTAACTCTCTTTTTATCTTCACTAACGTTATATCTCCCTATCAACGTTCCGTTCGCCTCGCTTCTAAAATAGATAAATGAATTACCTGATGGCACTTGAGCTTGGTCCTGTTGAAGGAGTAGGTGGCGAGAGCGGTGCCCTCGAACCCGTAGCGGATGTAAGACAAGTAGGTGATCCACCGCAAGTACACCGGGATCGCGTCGAACGATACGAAGAAACCGCTGAACAGCAGGAACGGAACCGACATCACCGGCGCCAGGAACACGCCGTTCTATACACGACACGTATTACTACAACATTTTATCGAGTGCCAAGTATCTTAATAAACTGAAAGTAGAGAAAAAAATCGCGTAAAATGTTATAGTAAACCTTATCCGTGTTATTACAAAAAAGTCAAATACGCATTAAATACTTGGTTTAAAAAAGTTTTCCTAATAAATGCACCGCGGTCGCCCGGGGCAATTTCGCGTTATCCCTTTACGCAAGTGGAACCTTTTTTTTTAACAGAGAAAAATCCATCATGGACTGTCAGGCCCCCGGGGGAGAGCCCGACCTGAACCGACCACCAGCCATTGTGCTGCCACGCAGGGGTGGTGCCATACGGCGACTTTAACCGGCTAAAAACTCCACGACAACCTACGCCGCACTATGGGAGTGTCCCGGGGTTGCGTTAGCAAGCTCCGCAACACCCCCGGCGGCAGGCGTTTCCCACGCCACACCCGACTGAGGCTGCCCAGTTGTGAGACTGCCTCCCAGCCCGCCGAACCCATGCAATGAGAGTCCAGGGCCCCCGGCCCTTTCTCCCTGGGTTCGGTCGGCAGCGGATAGACATAGCCGATCCGCCGTCGTCCCGCGGTTGATTTTTTGTCGAGGTTTACTCATCATCCGCCTCAGCCTTCCTGAAGGACCTTCCAGCCTAAACTAACCCCCCCTAAATCCCGCCCCCTATCCTACCTAACCCTAATCTAAACCTATCCCTACAGACCTACTCCTAGCCCTAACCTTACCTACCTAACCCTACAACCTACCTACCTACCTAAAGTGTAACCTAACGTAACCAAAGCGAGACAAAAGAGCAAGATGGCGAACATTCAGCGACCGCGGTGCATTCAATATGAGACGTTTTTAAAGCCAGGGTTCAATACGTATTTGACTTTTTTTGTAATAACACCGTATAGATTTTTAAAGTAAGTACAAAGTTAATAAAGTTTATCACACCGGTTTACAGACAACACATATTAATCACACTTCGAGAACATTCTATCAAACACAGTGTATCGTGATAAACTAAAAAATAGGAAAAAAATCACGTAAAATGTTATATTTAACCTATCATATTGATTGTAGTGAACCTAACAGATATCAAGAGTGAGTATTAAGTTCATAAAGTTTATATCTCTTTATTAATAGTGATGTTGATGATTATTGCTCATTTAAGATATATTTTATTTATAAGAAATAAGGATAAAGTATTAGTCAGCTATACAGTTATGAAGGAATATTTTAGTAGATATCTGTATTTGAAAATCAAGTAGTTAAGTATATACTGTACTTAACTATAACTTAGCTATACTTTCATTACAAGGAAATTCAAATCGTTGCCAGTATATTTATTAAGAAAAAGTTTGATAGTTCCATAAAAGAAAACCCCATTAGATACCTATCTCAACATGAAAGTAAAGAGTAGTGACGTGCCGGAGTCAATTCATAAAGGCAAAATATAATAGTTACGAATGCTTCCATAAAGAAAATATTCAGTAGTTACCTATACATTCATGAAGAGAGTATTCCATAGTTACCTGCATATTAATTAGGGCAATATTCAGTAGTTACCTGAACGTTCATAAAGAAAATATTCCGTAGTTACCTTCATGTTCATTATAGGAATATTCAGTAGTTACCTATATATTCGTTAGGGTAATATTCAGTAGTTACCGGTGCATAAATAAATGGGATATTAAGCAGTTACCTGTACGTTCATAGCTGCGCCGACAACGAGCCCGACGCTCTGAGCCACGAAGGATATCAGCAGGCACGACGATAAGAACATCGTGCACCGGAACGTACTGATCGGTTGCGATGTCAAAAGATACACAATCACCACGTATATTATACAGAATATCGCCTGTAACAAACATTATTATATCAATTACAATAACTGATATTCAACAAACTAATAACAGATCAATAAACTTTCTACAACATAACTCATACACATATAGAAACTATTTATATGTATGTATGATTTTAACCGTTTCATGACCAAAGGAAACATTTTTACCAATTTGAAAAATGATACCTATCTATTGAATTGTGATATTATTTGAATGATTTATGATGAAGAAGATCTTTATGATCTTTATTTTTATGATGGAAGAAGGCTGTATCCTCAACAGAATTTCATAAACTAACATTTAGAAAGAGACATCTGTAGAAACTGTTCGGGACGACGATAAGAAATATTGCACTCTGTTATTATTTCAACTTGTATTGTATAGTTTAATTCAATAATAATGTTTTGTAATGCATTTTTTTCTGTTTTTTATATATTTTACACTTAAATAAACTGACTTAAACTGTTGAATTCTAAAATTTACACGCCAAAACCTAGTCCTGAAAGATTTAAACTAAATAGTAAGATCTCTTATAGGTTCCAGAACTTTCTATTACACTGATTTGTATTTACTAGTGGGCGCCCAGTGGTCGACATTCGACCATAGTTGATTTTTTAAAGTTTGAACTTTATTAGGCTTCTTTTGTCAACTTATCAAAGGTTTTTATACAACCTTTTTTGAAGTCTTGACAGATGTAAAATGTCTTTTTTATTTATATGTGTGTATATGTTGTGTAAAATTGAAGCATTAGTGTGAATAATGCATCTTTTAATTAATTTAATGTACTGCTAATGCATTTTATATAAAATAAATAGGTTTCTACACTTCTCCTCCATATAAACTTTAACTATGCCAAATTTCACATTCATCCGTTCGCCCAATTCCGTTAAAAAGGGATACAAAGTTTAGGCTTCACGTATTAATATATATGATAAAGGACTGATATATAAAAATATATGCAATCATCGAAAATAACAAGAGTTAATATTAGAAAAATAACTATGTAGCCCGAATAGTAATTTATGAAACCTAGTGTATCCTATTTCTATATTTTTTTTAAAGAATTTCACTTACAATAAATATTTCAGTCCACTTGTCTCTTATTCCTTATAGGTTCGCATTAGGAAAGTCTCACGAGTTGATTTTTAGGTCATTTAACATCTTAGATTCATCGAAACAGGATTCTGCCACGATGCTGTGACAAATACCTATGTTTTGACAACTAACATTCATATTACTCACCAAAGAATGTATCCCAATTAAAATGTAATTAATAAATATGTTTCCTGATTGTAATGGAAATACCTTGAGGCAACATGCATACTTGTAATATATTCTAGTAATATTACTACATATGGAGTAAAATAATAAATTGTATACCTGTTCACTATGGTGAACTATGTGAATATTTTCGCCTAGACCCTTTAGAAGTGCGGCGTCGACAACACGAAATGATGTTATTGCACTCTATACTATCGGGCTATATTGATTGTCCCGATCTTTTGGGCTCTGTATCACTGCGAGTACCAACATACCGTATACGCAAAGCACCGTTGTTTGCTGTCCCACATGCTAAATCTAACTATGCTCAAAATTCAATACTGTGTCGCATTGCCCGATCCTATAATGAAGTATACGATACGGTAGACATATTTCGATATTTACGGAATACATTTAACAGTGACATAATTAAATTACAACGCTGAATTATACAATTATAATATAAAAAGGATAAAGCAAGCACACAAGTCAGAAATACAGACACACACACACTATAATAAACGCCAGTAAAGGATACATGTTTTTCTTTTGCCTACTTATATGTATATCACTATGTATCACTTTCTGTAATTGTGAAATCCTGTTTCGGCTTTAATTGTTACATACTGTAAGATATTATATAAAAATACTGTATGCTGTTGGATTTCCAAATAAATAAATAAATAAAATATCTGAAATCATAATTAACCAGGCTCCCCTTGAAGCAAAGACTTTGTACTTTGTCTAATATACCCCACAATATTTGTAAATCTTGACATTGTGGTATTGTTTATTATACTATTTAAGAGAATAAGAAGTTATTCATGTATTACCTGGAATGGAATATCCGATACAGTGATGGCTAGATAGTAGGACCGAAGCGAATACCATCTATTGAAGTGTTCTTTTATCAGTACCGGCATCTCGAGAGGAACTGCAATAGATAAATAACTCAGTCAATTTGTTTATTACGAATAGATCCGTTAGATAAAGTCATCCGTCACACAAACTTGACTTGCAAGAGTGAAACCACAATATATTAATTGAAGATACATCGAAACAAAACTGTAACTGTTACTGATGGAAAGAAAGCCTTAAAAAAATAGTGAGTGACGATCGATTATTAACGTAATATCTTATATTAAAATAACTTTAAATGTGGCTCTAAATCTTATAATTATTAGATTAAAATTATTTTAAATTTAACCAACGAATATGAACTTAGATAAGTTAGTACCAGTTCCACTAAATTCTATTATTATTAAAGTGACTCTCTGGGATTGTTTTGTACCGTCACTCTGAGAATCATTTGATAAAAGCATTAGCAAGAAATACATTCACAGCTGAGAATGGAGATCTTCATCAATATGTGTACAAGGAATTATTATTGAAATGACTCCTCACAGCTAAAAATGGTGGACATCATCGAGGTGTGCATGAAAGAGTATTATTGAAGTGACTCTCCAGGTTTGCGATTATCGTCACTCTGAGAATCATATGACTAAAAGTATTAGCAAGAAAGACACTCACAGCTGAGAATGGTGATCGTCATCGAGGTGTACATGAGGAAGAGCATGTTGAAGAAGAGGAAGCCGAGGTTTGAGAGCACTTTGGAGCCGTCGTCGCCGATGTCGTAGTAGAGCGCTCCGATGAGGAACCCGACGAGAATGTGCGCGAACAGACGCAAGTACATCAGAGTCTGTTGAAGAGAACACATATTTCGATAAAAAATATTTCGAAATAGTTTTTTTTTGTAATTTCCCTGTTCTTCATACTTTACGATCTACAATATGTATACAACACAGTAGTAGCCCTAGAAGAAAATGTTGTACCCTTTATTGCGGTTAAATTTCGACCATTAGACTAGTCGGTGACTATCAAACAATAAAATAGAAGAGAAACACTGTAAGGAGAAAATGTAAAACATAACGGAATCACCTTAACCTCTCAGTTGATATTAAAGACCTACTACTCAAATTGGTAGACCAAGTTTTTAAATTTCTAGGTTTTTTTTTAAATTCTAATTTTACATTACATAACCTGTTATTATCCAAGTTTTCTAGATTTTGCAATAACGATAAATTTATTTTTTAATCATATACTTGCTAACAATCTGTTCATCGGTGCATCATAAAGTTTACATTCGTTTGTATGGAATTTAAACCCTTATGGTTTTGAACAGTCCAAAAAGCTTCTGAACCCTTTACAAAAAGTAGCAAAGTAACA